>JAPWTK010000728.1:0-181445 GCA_029963805.1 Aromia moschata
TACAACAAAAACTATTAAAAAACGCGATTTTTTTCAAGATTGCTTCTTTTTTAAATCGCAATTTCAGCTATGTTATCGTCCTTTATACTACGCAAAAACAAATAGATACGTGCACTCGAGACGTGTACTTGCAGGAAACGCAATGAGAACAATTTAATTTTCTCATTTTTGAGGATCCAAGAATAACTAAATGAAAATTCAAAGGGTGATATTTCTCGTTTCTTGATTATCTCTCAAGAAGAATAGTTAGTTCCCTCATATGTTTTATCACCTACATGACATAGGCTAAAAAGTCATAAAGGTCACACATGACATCCAATCAACCATAGTTCGTATGAGTCATCGAAGTCCTGCAAGTCATAAAGGTCACATTGGTCATTAAATACACTATATTTCCTAAGTTTTTCAAGTTTGAGGATAAACTTAAATCTGAGTGTCCACAGGAAAAAAAAGTTTCAGAGTTTACGCAAGAATGTCTATATAGGATATAACCTTTGTGGAGTAAACCTGTATCTATTGGGTTACATAATGTGAACCTGGCAACCAACTTATCCGAAACCGACTTCACCTTTGTTCATTCGATTGTACCCGGTTTGTACCCGTTTGTACCGAATTTAATTTCGTTTCTACCTTACATCGAGCAACTGGCAAGGGGTGAAAAAATGACGGGCAACTGACTTCCGCCATTGCACTTCTTCATTATGCATTCGATTTGAACCCTGGTTGTACCCGTTTTGTACCGCTGCTATTGGCCTGGAACTTAATGGGGCGGAAATTACTAAGGGGTGGAAAAATTACTGTCAACTCGATTTCACACAATGTATTTTTTTTGAGTTCGATTGTATCTGGTTCGTACCCGTTTAGTGCCGCATTTTAATTGGTCTGTACCTTCCAGGGAGCGCAAAATAGTGCTTAGATGAAAAACTAAAAAACTGCGTAACTTAGCCGCCTTTCGTCGAGTGATCCGTTTGTACCTCTTCAAAATCGTTGTACCGTCACTGAAACGATAGCACGCCTTCCTATTATTCATAGTTTCGTTTGTAACCTCTTCGAAATCGTTTGTGCCCACTTGAAAACAACGTACCCCTTAGTAAGATTGCTCATCTCGTTCGTACCCTCTTAAAATCGTTTGTACCCCTTCGAAATCATATTGTACCGTGTTGGAAACACCTGTGTGAACCCTGGCAACCAACTTAACGAAAAACCGACTTCTCTTTTATTCATTCGATTGTACTCGGTTTGTACCGTTGTACCGCATTTAATTTCGTTTGCACCTTAAAGGGGAGAAAAGGGCACCGGTGAAAAAATGACAGGGCACCTGACTTCACACAATTACATTTCTTCATTATGCATTCGATTGTACCCTGTTTGTACCCGTTTGTACCGCTTTTTAATTGGTCTGGAACTTAAGGGGTGGAAATGAAGGGGTGGAAAAATTACTGGCAACTCATTTCATACTAATATATTTTTCTTTTTTTAATTCGATTGTATCCGGTTTGTCCCGTTTGTACTGATTTTAATTGGTTTGTCCATCAGGGAATGCAAATAGTGCATAGTTGAAAAACTTCCAACGCGAACTTAGTCGTCTTTCATCGATTGTTCCGTTTGTACCTCTTCAAATTCGTTGGTACCGTCTTGGAAACGATAGCATGCCTTCCAATTATTCGGAGTTTCGTTTGTACCTCTTCGAAATCGTTTGTACCACTTAGCTCAACAGAACTCCTTAATAAGATTGTATTTTTTGTTTGTACCTTCTTAAAATCGTTTGTACCCCAGTGAAATCGTTTGTACCGCCTTGGAAACAACATCACGCCTTCTTATTATTGATAGTTTCGTTTGTACTCTCTTAAAATCGTTTGTACCCCTACGAAATCGGTTGCACCGCCTTGGAAACGATATCACGCCTTCCTGTTACTGATAGTTTCGTTTGTCCTCCTTAAAATCGTCTGTCACCTCCACGAAAAATCGTTGTACCCACTTGAAAACAACAGTACCCCTTAGTAAGATTGATTACTTCGTTTGTACCTACTTCAAATCGTTTGTAACTCTACGAAATCGTTTGTACCGACTTGAAAACAACAGTACCCTTTGTAGATTGATTACTTCATTTGTACCTACTTAAAATCGTCTTGTACCTCTACGAAATCGTTTGTACCAACTTGAATTCAATAGTATCCCTTCGTAAGATTGATTACTTCGTTTGCACCTACTTCAAAATCGTTTGTACCTCTACGAAATCGTTTGTACGACTTCAGAAAGCACTAGTTCCCCTTCGTAAGATTGATTACTTCGTTTGTACCTCCTTAAAATCGTTTGTAACCCTCACGAAATCGTTTGTACCGAATTGGAAACGACATCACGCCTTCCTGTTATTGATAGTTTCGTTTGTACCTCTCTACGAAATCGTTTGTACCGACTTGAAAAACAATAGTACCCCTTCGTAAGACTGATTACTTCGTTTGTACCTCCTTAAAATCGTTTGTACCTCTACGAAATCGTTTGCACCGAATCCAGGAAACGACATCACACCCTCCTGTTATTGATAGTTTCGTTT
This sequence comes from Aromia moschata, assembly GCA_029963805.1. NCBI lineage: Eukaryota > Metazoa > Arthropoda > Insecta > Coleoptera > Cerambycidae > Aromia > Aromia moschata. The sequence continues at coordinate 2,555 of JAPWTK010000728.1, forward strand.
GTACCTCCTTAAAATCGTTTGTACCTCCACGAAATCGTTTGTACCTACTTGAAAACAACAGTACCTTTAGTAAGATTGATTACTTCGTTTGTACCTACTTCCAAATCGTTGTACCTCTACGAAATCGTTTGTACCGACTTGAAAACAACAGTACCCCTTTGTAAGATTGATTACTTCGTTTCTACCTACTTAAAATCGTTTGTACCTCTACAAAATCGTTTGTACCGACTTGAAAACAATAGTACCCTTCGTAAGATTGATTACTTCGTTTGTACCTCCATAAAATCGTTTGTACCCCTACGAAAACGTTGTACCGAATTGGAAACACATCACGCCTTCCTATTATTCATAGTTTCGTTTGTACCTCTTCGGAAATCGTTTGTGCCCACTTGAAAACAACAGTACCCCTTAGTAAGATTGCTTATTTCGTTTGTACCCTCTTAAAATCGTTTGTACCCCTCCGGAAATCGTGTGTACCGCCTTGCAAACTCATCACCCTTCCTGTTATTCATAGTTTCGTTTGTACCTCCTTAAAATCGTTTGTACCTCACGAAATCATTTGTACCCAATTGAAAGCAACAGTACCCCTTAGTAAGATTGATTACTTCGTTTGTACCTACTTCAATCGTTTGTACCTCTTGAAGTCGTTTATATCGACTTAGAAAACAATAAAGTTCCCCTCCGCAAGATTGATTACTTCGTTTGTACCTACTTAAAATCGTTTGTCACCTCTATGAAATCGTTTGTACCGACTTGAAAACAATAGTACCCCTTCGTGTTGCTTATTTCGTTTGTAACCTCTTAAAATCGTTTGTACCCTTACGAAATTGTTTGTACCCCTACGAAATTGTTTGTACCGCCTTGGAAACAATATCACGCCTTGCTATTATTGATAGTTTCGTTTGTACCCTCTTAAAATCGTTTGTACCCCTACGAAATCGTTTGTACCGCCTTGGAAACGATATCACGTTTTTCCCTGTTATTGATAGTTTCGTTTGTACCTCGTAACTTCGTTTTTGTACCTCTATGAAATCGTTTGTACCACTTGAAAATAACAGTACCCCGATTGGTAATTTGCTTGTACCCTCTTAAAATCGTTTGTACCTCTATGAGATCGTTTGTACCGACTTAAAAAACACTAGTACCCTTTGTAAGATTGATTACTTCGTTTTTTCCCATTTAAACCATTGTTGTGCCCTTACCAAATCGTTTGTACCGCCTTGAAAACGATATCACGCCTTCCTGGTATTGATAGTTTCGTTTGTACCTCCTTAAAAATTGTTTGTACTCTCCACGAAATCGTTTGTACCTACTTGAAAACAACAGTACCCTTAGTAAGATTGATTTATTTCGTTTGTACCCTCTTAAAATCGTTTGTGCCCTACGCTCAGGCTGGTCAGGAGAAAAGAAAAAAAGCCAGTCCCCTGACCACCCCCGACAGGAACCGTTTCCACTTCCCTACGGATCGGGCGATGGCAAGTCCGTCTCGAACCGATTCCGAACGCGATGTCACTCGCAATCGTTCGATCCCGTTCTCGAGTTATCGGCCGCCAAAAATAAAACGCTAACTGTGCATGCGCGAACGGCGAGTAAATACGGACGTAACTTTCAGTCCTAAACACAAATCCGCCATCGAATCCGACCTCAGTCGAAATTTGAAAAAAATACCCCTTTTCCGTAACGTCCGAGACGAAAATTTGAAAGAGGCATTTTCGATTTTTTTTTTTCATGTTCAAAGTTTCCTCATGTTCCTCTTCCTTATTCTACGTGGTTAGTATATTAGGTATATTAACCACTTCATGGATAATTGTATTAGAGGAAGCATTATATTGTTTATTGCTCTATTGCATCTCATATTTCCTAATATTTATTTTCTGTTGTTTAAGCGTCGTGAGGCCTATACCTCTATTGAAATCTTACGATTAGAACAACAGATTCTGAACTGTGACAAAACTGAATTACAGCTATGCCTAGACAACCGACGTACACAGTTGATCAAATTTTTGACAACGTAAAAAACTTAGATCTGTTTGGGAAAAATGAAAAGGTTGAGAGTGTTCTGTTGATTTCTGGTATGCCAGTGTGGGATCGCACTCATAATGTCCTTCCGAAAATGAGTAGGAAGTACATTTATTTGTACATATCGCAAGGACGAAACGGCATTCGTGAAAAGCTGTTCGAACACCATGGCATTGAGATCAACAGTATGCCTAAGGAAGAGTCAAATACGAGTTGTGACTCTAACTGGTCCATTCGTAATCGTAATTCGTAACCATAAGTAATCGATCTTACAAAGGGGTACTATTGTTTTCAAGTTGGTACAAACGATTTCGTAGAGGTACAAACGATTTTAAGTAGGTACAAACGAAGTAATCAATCTTACAAAGGGGTACTGTTGTTTTCAAGTCGGTACAAACGATTTCGTAGAGGTACAAACGATTTTAAGTAGGTACAAACGAAGTAATCAATCTTACAAAGGGTACTGTTGTTTTCAAGTCGGTACAAACGATTTCGTAGAGGTACAAACGATTTGAAGTAGGTACAAACGAAGTAATCAATCTTACTAAGGGGTACTGTTGTTTTCAAGTGGGTACAAACGATTTCGTGGAGGTACAAACGATTTTAAGGAGGTACAAACGAAACTATCAATAACAGGAAGGCGTGATATCGTTTCGAAGGCGGTACAAACGATTTCGTAGGGGTACAAACGATTTTAAGAGGGTACAAACGAAACTGTCAATAATAGCAAGGCGTGATGTTGTTTTCAAGGCGGTACAAACGATTTCGTAGGGTTACAAACGATTTTAAGAGGTACAAACGAAAATAGCAATCTTACGAAGGGGTACTATTGTTTTCAAGTCGGTACAAACGATTTCGTAGAGGTACAAACGATTTTAAGTAGGTACAAACGAAGTAATCAATCTTACGAAGGGGGTACTATTGTTTTCAAGTGGGTACAAACGATTTCGAAGAGGTACAAACAATTTTAAGTAGGTACAAACGAAGTAATCAATCCTACGAAGGGGGGTACTATTGTTTTCAAGTGGGTACAAACGATTTCGAAGAGGTACAAACAATTTTAAGTAGGTACAAACGAACTAATCAATCTTACGAAGGGGTACTATTGTTTTCAAGTCGGTACAAACGATTTCGTAGAGGTACAAACGATTTGAAGTAGGTACAAATGAAGTAATCAATCTTACTAAGGGGTACTGTTGTTTTCAAGTGGGTACAAACGATTTCGTGGAGGTACAAACGATTTTAAGGAGGTAAAACGAAACTATCAATAACAGGAAGGCGTGATGTCGTTTCCAATTCGGTACAAACGATTTCGTAGGGGTACAAACGATTTTAAGGAGGTACAAACGAAACTATCAATAATAGAGAAAGCATGATGTCGTTTCCAAGGCGGTACACACGATTTCGTAGGTACAAACGATTTTAAGAGGGTACTAACGAAATAAGCAATCTTACTAAAGGGTACTGTTGTTTTCAAGTGGGCACAAACGATTTCGTGGAGGTACAAATGATTTTAAGGAGGTACAAACGAAACTATCAATAACAGGAAGGCGTGATATCGTTTCGAAGGCGGTACAAACGATTTCGTAGGGGTACAAACGATTTTAAGGAGGTACAAACGAAACTATTAATTATAGGAAGGCGTGATGTCGTTTCCAAGGCGGTACAAACGATTTTATAGGGTACAAACGATTTTAAGAGGGTACAAACGAAATAAGCAATCTTACTAAGGAGTACTGTTGTTTTCAAGTGGGTACAAACGATTTCGAAGAGGTACAAACGAAACTATGAATAATAGGAAGGCGTGCTATCGTTTCAAGACGGTACAAACGATTTTGAAGAGGTACAAACGGAACACTCGACGAAAGGCGGCTAAGTTACGCAGTTTAAAGTTTTTCATCTATGCACTATTTGCGCTCCCTGAAGGTACAAACCAATTAAAATGCGGTACAAACGGGTACAAACCGGATACAATCGAATTAAAAAAAATACCTTGTGTGAAATGAGTTGCCAGTAATTTTTCCACCCCTTGTCATTTCGGCTCCATTAAGTTCCAGGCCAAATAAAAAGCGGTACAAACGGGTACAAACAGGGTACAATCGAATGCATAATGAAGAAATGCAATTGCGTGAAGTCAGTTGCCCGTCATTTTTTCACCCCTGCCATTTCCTCCCCTTTAAGGTACAAACGAAATTAAATGCGGTACAAACGGGTACAAACCGGGTACAATCGAATGAAAAAAGAGAAGTCGGTTTCCGTTAAGTTGGTTGCCAGGTTCACACAGGTTATTGAGTTACCTATATGTCAAATGGATTACCTGAAATTATAAATTGTTGAATAAGGTGCAGGGTCTCAATGTACATTAGGGTGGACCTTAATATTTTTTTTTTTTCTCAGCGGGCCGGGTGAAAATCAGTTCTGGGTACCAAAAACTTGTGCGGAAACCAAAACTGCCGCGATCGAAATCTTTTTTCCCGTGCCGCAAAGAGCCGGAAGTTTCTTATGGGATTTACATGTTAAAAATCACTGAAAACGTTCGATACGCTCAAAAACTATAAAAATCATCAAATCTGATAGTCGCAAGGATATATTTCCATGTATTTGTTCCTCCTGAATCAGATGGAATCGTCAGATTTCGTTTATTCGTTGAGTGAAAAAATTATGAGCGAAAAATTGCGAAAAAACACCAAATTAAACTAAAAAAAATTAAAAAAGACAAAATAATTTATTATGGTGATTGTACCTGACTGAGGAGTATTAATGATATCATGATTCAAAAGTAGATGTAAAAACCTACAATTTGACGTCCGGTTGAAGTCTGTAGGTGCCTCTGAACCGGAGTTCTCTCGTGGTATAATCGGGTAGTAATACAAATATCTATGTTATGTGCTTGTTTCTCAACAATCGAATAGTTTAAGGGTTATTCAAGCTTGAGCAAACGAAAGAACGGAAGAATGAATTTTCGAAAAAATTACGATCGAAGAAAAACGAAAAATCGTAGACGCTCTAAATGCAAACAGTAGTAAATACGTATATAAAAAACGTATACTCGTGAATGAGAACTCTGTGAAAGATTTAGTTCAATCGAACATTAGTGACTTTTGTGCAAAGATTCACTACAATTTCTTAAACGATTTAACATCGATAATCATTTTTATCAAAAGATCCGTCAAAATGGAGTAAGGAAAGAAATTATATTAAGGGTTTGAAAATTGTTGAAAATTTGAAAGTAGTCAACGATATTGAAGAGGAGTCAAATTAATGTCTGATTTTAAAAATATATTGACAAAAGATGAGCAACAACGACAGTATCTAATGCCAGTGATGAAAAATTATCGTAATTTATTCCCGACTTGCGATAAAGCCTCTCTTATGAGCAAACATAAATGATTTATGAAACTATAATACAAAATTATTTTGAGAACTCATTTTCACTTCTAATATTCACTTCATTTCAGAACGAATAAAATTTATAAAAATATTAATCACATTGAATTTATATGTATAAAAATGAGACGATAACTTATTAATAATAAACCACTTATTAACAATAACCAAAATAAGATGTAACTTATTATGGAATCTTAAAAAAATTAATTTTCTGGGACAGAATTTCAAAGTCTACACCATTTATAATTGCCTGGTAAGAATAAGGTACGCAGTTCGTACAAGTACGTGTACGAACGTCGAACACCTTAGTATGTTCCAATCCGAAATTCTCTTATAATCAATATAAAATGACTTCAAGTTAAAGGTAATTTTATATTAAGATGATGAATTATTCGTATGATATGGAGCATTTCATACTACCGTTAAATTATGCAAGTCGATGCAGGAGAATATATCGTTTGAGAATCAGGATTGAAAAAGAGAAAAATCGCCTTCCGCCATATACGCTCCTGAATTTTGCATACAACTTGAAATGATCGTAACTCCGGTTCAGACGCATCTACAGACTTCAACCAGACGTCAAATTATAGGTTTTCACCTCTACTTTTGAATCATGATATGCTTAATACTCCTCAGAGTTAGGTACAATCACCATAATAAATTATTTCGTCTCTTTTCAATTTTTTTTTAGTTTAATTTGGTGTTTTTTCGCAATTTTTTCGCTCATAATTTTTTTCACTCAACGAATAAACGAAATCTGATGATTCCATCTGATTCAGGAGGAAAAAATACATGGAAATATATGCTTGCGACTATCAGATTTGATGATTTTCATAGTTTTTGAGAGTATCGAACGTTTTCAGTGATTTTTAACAAGTAAATCCCATAAGAAACTTCCGGCTCTTTGCGGCACGGGAAAAAAGATTTCGATCGCGGCAGTTTTGGTTTCCGCACAAGTTTTTAGGTATCCAGAACTGATTTTCACCCGGCCCGCTGAGAAAAAACGAAAAAAAAATATTAAGGTCCACCCTAATGTACATACATATGTACATTTGCATTAGTCAAATTGTATTCTTATTGCCGTTAATAGGTATTTGTTTTGTAACACTTTGGTATAACAAGTTGTTGATATGAGTTTCACTTTCAAATTAGCATTTTAGTTAGGTTATTTCTCCTATTATATATATGTATACACATAATTCTTTTTTTATAAAGCTAGAAAGTCAAGTGTGATTTCTCCCGAGTTGCAGTTTTTTTATGAGATATAAAATTAAAACTACATACATGTCAAAAATGAATGTAAAAAAATTCTTGATACAAAAGTTTTTATTTCTTAAACTCTTAAATTATAATGGTTACAAAAGCGTGTAAAATTATATTTGGAAATGCTACACGTCAGTCACCTCGTTGTTTACATTGCTATTTTTATTATTTATAGTTAGGGAGACCTATTTTTTATTAATTTCATGTACCGGGTGGCTCAGGAGCTCGGGCCAAGCTTATATCTTTAAAAAGCAATTCACGATTTTTTTGAAATTAGAGGCGTTTATATTAGAATTAATTTTTAATCAAGTGACGAAAGGATCCAACATGGCCGACTTCCGGTTTCTCTGAAAATGGCACTAAATCCAAGTTTTTAAATGGGACACCATGTATGTTTTTACATATTTGGATACTACACGTCAGAGTACACGCAATCCATGTATAAAATGGTTTTGGTGATGGAAACATTTTTTTATCTACACGTTTTTTTAAATTTATTTATTTTTTTTATATTTACTTCAAAATAATAACAGTATGTTATACATCGTTTATGGTGTCTTTGCACTAATAACAGCGAAAAATGCCAAGTATTTTTGGGAATTTATTGTAGGAGAACTATGAAAGCCCGGATTGTGAAATTGGGCTCGTATTAAACAGCAAACCCTCAAGTATTCGAAAAAAATGTATTGTCATTAAAAATATAAATATATAAATGTTCACATTGAAAAATTCGGAGACATCTTTTTTGCGGAGACCAAACGGTGTACCTGATTGGTGAGGCTGCATTCATCTGAAACAAAGCAACATTTTTTTTTAGTTGTTTATACCATTTTCAACAATCTGTATCGTGGGTTTTTGAAAAATTTAAAAATTCGATTTTTTGCAGGAGTTTTAAAAAAATACATATTTTTCTCCACTTAATTGTTAATAATAAACAAATGGAAAAAGATACTGAAAAACCCACGGTACAGATTGTTGAAAATGGTATAAACAACTAAAAAAAGTTTTTTTTTTTGTAGTTGGATATACCTTCGTATAATTCGTATATAAATATAGGCAATATTGCAATAAAAAAAGACAGTTTTACTGACACCGGTGTAATGTTTCTTTATTTTTATATGAATTACCTAACGTACACAATTATTAAAAAAATCGTGTCAACAAAACCCTAGGCCAGCTGTGGCACTTCAACGTATAATCGGTTTTTAACCATGCGAGAAAGCGAGATAAAATGGCGCTCTGTTTGCAATAAGTCAAGCATCAGTAACTAAGAACTATTAAGACCCTAGTTCTTCGCGAGTTGACCTGCGATGCTCATCCAGGTCGGTTGGCGCGTCTTTGTGATGTAACTCTCGGTAAAGGTCTTCGTGTTAGTACCGCGATAGACAGTGGCGGTTCGTGGACTTCATGATAGATGAAGCGGATGTATACTAAAGGCTGGTTCTAGCTGAGACATTTTGTTGACTACACAGTCAACTAGTGGATACCAATAACATTGACCTGAAGTGTCTGGGTGTGGTCAAAAAGTTGCCACTTCCCTTCAACTTTGGTTCAGGGGAACAATGTTAAAAAAAATGGCAATTTTTGCCCCCGAGAATAACGTAAAATAGCTATTGGAATTTATAGAATTTGAGCTATTATACTAGGTTTTCCTATTGAAATTTTTAAAAAAACTTCGGGAAATTATGGAATTTAGATTTAAACTGCTGTTTCTTAAACCACTTACGCTCAATCGACATATTTGGACAAATTCATATTTTTAAATAAATCAATGTTTTGGACTCAAAATGGCCTATGTAAGATGCTTTTGCCTCCTTTTTCCATTTTTGAAGTTAGTTTTTGCATACAACCCTAGAAAATACAAAATCAACCCCTAATATAGGGTAAATTTTTATCGTTTTTAAACTTTACTGTATGTAAGAAAGAGTTCAGGGGGGAATTTAAAATAATAAATAAGTTTTCTATAAAGGTAACATAATCATATATATATGCAAATTAATTTTACTCACCCTCTCCGGAGGGTGTATTTAGGGGATGAAGGGATGGGTTTTGGATATAAAGGAAGAAATGAATATTGGGGGCTCAAATGGCCCCTATATGGGTTTTAGGTCTCCTCTCCATTTATGAATTCCGTTTAGCTTTATAACCCTTAAAATGAAAAATACCAACCCCTAAAATATCACAATTTTTAAAAAAGTCTAAACATTTTTTAAAATATTACTGCATGTATTAACAAAATTACTGGGCATTTAAAAAAATTTCCCCCAAATTAGGGGTCGATTTTGTATTTTCTAAGGATTGTAAGCAGAAACGAAAGTACCTTACATAGGCCATTTTGAGTCGAAAACATTATATAGCTATATAGCTATAGCTATAGCTCAAATTCTATAGAATAGCTCAAATTCTATAGTATTTTACGTTGGTCTCGGGGGGGGGGGGGGAATACAATATTTTTAACATTGTTCATTCCTCCATTGTTCTTTCATTGTTCCACTGCGTGGTTTTATTGTAGCTGCAACTTTTTGTGAGGTTGGGTTTCCACTTCATTGATAAATACCATGAGTAGATATTAAAGATATTGTTTTAAAAATAATGTTCTTCGTTTTTATAGTCTTAACAAATTTTATTGAGAACATTACAGTGGCACAAATCAAGTAACAAGTGAACAAATCTCTATATTCTTAGGTCTTTGTGAGAAACATGAATTATTCTTAAAGCTGGCATACGAAAAATCGCGTAGCATATGTAATTTATCGACGAGGAGAAACCACTTGCGCGATTGATTTGATTGCAATAGTCCAGTGTCAGTTAATGCTGTTGTAAAACCTCCGCTGTATACAATACTCGTGGCGCGCTTTATTTTTAGTTTTCAATTATTGTAGAATACCAGATCCGACAAATATGTGAAAGCAAAGCGTGAAAACGATGTTGGTAAACTTCGATAGCGCAACGTGTAAAATAGAAATAACACAATTAACACCAGCACGGACGATTTCTCGATTCGACATTCTAGATGTCAACTTGCTTCTCGGGATATTCGGGATCCTAAATCGTAAATATGTAAATTTTTGATGAAAAAATGACAATCGCAATTTGACAATTTATTAATAATTTAAAAGGCAACATTCGTAGTTTTTCCTTAGATCAGCAAAATGTGACAAATGCATACATATTTTGACTAAATTGAAAAAAGTGTATTCTTGATTTCACGCACACTCTGTATATTTTTAGAGAGATACAAAGAATTGTTCTTTTGTATAGTACTTTGTTTTTATTTAGAATTTGTCAAATAGCATTTTTTTTTAAATATTGCAGGGTCTTTGAAGACAATCAGTTTGATGGTCGCTTTTTGGTTTTTCTCCTTTCTCGTGCATGGGGAGCCCTTCTTCCAGTTTTTGAAGCACTACCTATCATTACGGTAAATATTAAAAATTTTACCTGTCTCATCAAATATTCATTAAGAAGTACGTCAAAGGTCAAAGTGTTACTTTTGTTATAGTAGTCTAACTCCAAAGAAACGTCCAAATGACAACAAAAAGAATTAGAGTAACTAAATTTAAATTTAAACGATGAACCCTTCTCCTTGGATTTTTTTACGACCTTACTTCTAGAGCTGTATTCCTGAATTGCCTTTGATAGAAATACATTATTTGGATTTACAGCTGGATGGAGCACAAATCCATTTCACAAAATCAGTTTTTGACTGACTAAATGATGACTTTCCAAACAGATAGAAGAGAGAAATAGTGGGTTAGTACATTTGCTCTGAAGATTACCTGCTCTTTACTAATATACCTAGTACTATTTACTTATGCAATTACTAAAAGAATCTCAGAAAATCGTTAAAAAAATCATAGCAGGAAAAACATTGATCACTTGGCAAAAGTTATAGACCGCAGATGTGCTCCCCCTGTAATGTAATCAGAAAACAAAATTATGTTTTCATTTGTTTTTTCGTTACCAAGTTATTAGGTTGTACACCAATAAATCGGAACACACTGTAAAGAAAACATAATTTTCATTCTCGAAATATAAATAGATTACAAAAATTTTACAAAACCTTGTAATTATAAAAAAATAAAAAATATATATTAAGAATAATTTTAAATGGTACAACCAACTGGAAATTTTGGGTGAAGCGGTGCGTCATTTGCGTTCCCTGACCAGTCGCCACTGGCGACAGTTCTGTTCTTATTTTCAAGCCAGTCACGTTGCAATGCCTCCGTCTTTAGTTCCTTGTTGCCGATATGGAAGTTGCCTATAAAATTTCTTTTATTTGTTGAAATAAACACCATGAAATGCGGATCAGTAGTGTTAACTGTTTGTTGGTTTCGGTAAAAAAAGTTTTTTTTGGACGTCTAACGGAAATTATGTTTTTGGTTAACACGAACGAACAAATTCTGTATGAGAATACGATGATTGAAGGAATGAGGACTGTTCGATTAAGACATACGTATCTAAACTGTGATAAAGTTATCAACATATTAATGTATAATAAAAATATATGAGACAACTTAAAAATGATAAATATATACTGATAAAGGAATTCGTTAGCTGTGTGGAATTTGTTATCAGGTACAAATTGATTAATGATTACATTAAAATACGCGTACCTGTATTACATAGTGAAGTCGTAATTTTTGGAATAAATCTGAAATCTCCTTTTTGAAAAAATATCGTCTTAGAAAAAATACCTAGAGCAGGTCAATTTGCTTTCCAAAAAGACACATTCCTCAAGAAATGCCATTTTCAGATCGTCTTTTTATTTTCGAGCTGTGACGTCATCCGTGATTTTGTAAATGAAAATCCTATTTTTTTTCAACGGATTCGAAAAGAGGACTATTTGTTGTGCACAACGGTATAAGAAACGTAGTATGTCAAAATGGAAAGTTTTCGAGATATTTGACTTTAAAAATCGCATATCTAAGCTATTTTAGTTTGACAAAATAAATTGAATTTGTTGAAAAAATATGTATTTTCAAACAAAATGTACCAAAACTGCCATTTTTTATTTCTCCATGAATATAATGGGATGTAATATTTACTACTGCAAGAATATAAGAACATAGAGAACGAAAATAATAAAATTAATAACTAATATCAGTCGGATCTAATCTCATTACTAAAGCTGGACATGACTTATTTTCATGTACGAGGTGAACTCGCATATAAACCGAAATTGTGCTATTGTGATATACCGGTTAGGAAAGTGCAAGATTTCAAAGCCGAGCATTAATAAATAAGAAAAGAATAAACTCTGACAGATAGAGGAACTGACAGAGAAATATTATATCCATAGTTGCCAGACTGACATGTCATTTTAAAACTCTATGGGCGTTATTCTCTGTCTTTCGTGATAGGGTAGCAATGAAATATGTAGGCGGGACGCCCCGCCCATAAATCGTTATTGGTCTACGGAAAAAAAGCACTTGAGTGTTCCTTGCGTACGCAGTTGGTATTTTAGGCGATTCCATCGTTGGGCCATTTTTTTATAAACGGTTCCTTAAATATTTAACAAATAATAGCAAACAAATATTTAACAAATAAAACAAACTGTTTACGGACATGAACATGAAAGACCACGAAATTTAAATGATTTTGGGCCAGAATTGCACAAGTCCTAAATTGTTACGCTTAAGAAATGATAGAACGCGTAAGAACTGAGTTTTACGATAGACTAGGGTTTTGCGAAGAACAAAGGGGCGACATTTTGAACCACTTATTCAATAGGCATTTTTTCTTTCTTTCGTCTTATAACCGGGTTGATTTATATTTATATCTTTTTATTTTTTATAGAACTTCAATTTTATTTTCTTGCAGGCCGGTTGGTTAAGGAATACAAAAATTTGAAAATAAATACAATTATGTTCGTACACTTCTTTTAAGTGTATGGGATAATTTTAAGTCAGAATTTCGTAAGAATTTCGTTTCATACAGCTAAGTCGATGTACACCCTCATTGCTGCGAAAAAGTACTGAGTCCGACTCACTCAAATTCGTTAGGTGATGGGCGGTGTCTCTCCACCTCCACATTCCAGTTTCTGTTAACGCGCAGGTAACGTTTTACATCATACGTTTCTAATACTCTAATAAGCGTGAAACACTGGTGCATCTAACTGTCTTTGTCTGTCCCTTACTGGTGTCTTTTAACTTATTCTCTTCTACACATGTATCGCCAATATGTAATGGTGCAATTTCCTATGGTGTATATAGACAGAAACAGATTAACCAAATTTAATAGAGATATCATACTTTATATGCCTGACTTCTACTAAATGTTGGTTGATTTGTTGCGATATATGTATATGATCGCATCACAATTTCAGTTTATGTTTGAGTTCACTTCCTACACAAAAATCAGTTAAATGTCCAGCATTCCTCATTACTTATTGCTTATCCTTTCTAATTTACCTAAAAAAATCGTTTAAAAGTGGTTGGTCTCTTCAAATAGATTTTACTTTTTAAATAACCCCATAAAAAAATAGTTCAGGGGAGTAAGATCTGGCTATTCGATGGTTCCACTACAAAGATTGCATTTAAGTAATCTCGAATAGTAAGTGCAAAATGAGGCGGTATTTTTATCGTTATTCATTTTTTTTTCATTAATCGATTTTGTCAATCTACTTTTAAAAAAACATTGTTATATTTAAACGATTAATACATGTATTTGTTTTTGAAAATTATGACATTTGTTTAACAGCTCAGATAGCTTGATTTGATAGCTTGAATCTTTCCGCATTTGTTGAAAACAGTTGACACAAGCTCGGAAACAAATGACGATCTGAAAATGCGAGAGGTGAGAAAGAGATATCGAATTTATTCTAGTTTTTTTATTTTATTTTGACACAAGACACAAATGACATATACGAACTAATAAACATAATTAACACAGAGGCCTTGTGTTTTGTTAGGGAAGCATGAAATCCATATCATATTTTACAGGGCGTTTTTTAGTCTAAGGGCCAGTACGATTAGTCCCTGTTAAGGGAAATTAACTACACTGATGGTTATTCTGCAAGTGTCCTCTATGTTTTTCTATGAATGTATTCACAGTCTAATTGTCAGATTAGTTAATCGAACCTAATCGGCGTCAAATCTACTGGTTCCTAAACAAAAACTAATTTTTTAGGTGTTAATTCTATATTTAAATGTTTAACGATGTTTTAAATGTTACGTAAATTTTACGTGTTCTAATAATAAATCACCATATTTTCACGTCTTATATGTTAATAATAGAACATTTGAAAAATTAATATAAAGTATTTCCACACATTGCCTGTGTTTTCTATTATTTAATATGCAATTTTTCAGATCAAGGATATCTTGACAAATATTTCAGTCGACGTAATGCCATCCACAGTTAGGTTTACGTATAAGCTGAACAAGTTATAGCTTGAAGTGGCAAATTTGATTGAAAAAAGAGAAGAAATAAGCATATTCATATATTAAAAAATAAAAAAAAATAATGTGAAAAACACCAAAAGTCTTAATCCGCCACTGTGTATTTGTATTTGACTACAAATGTATCTACAAATTGCATCAAAATTCAATCTACATAAAATCTGCATTAAAAAATATATAACAAATTATAATTTTTATCCCCAAAAGAACTTCGAATTAACAAATTTTGTGCAAAAATGATAAATAAAATTGTTTCAAAACAAGTTGTTAACGAAAATTTAAAATAGAATTGTTATGGATGCCTGGCCTGGAAATAAATACAAAGAACCCATATTACGAGTCTATTTTTGTATTGTTAAATAATACGTGTGCCACCGTCCGTTAATAGTCCTGAAAAATACCATTTAATAGGGTACCGTTAGGCAACGTAACGATCGCGAAGTCAGTCACGACATGGTATAGTTTTATTTTTAAAACGTAGTACCTTAGCAGATGTGAAATTAACCTAGAGTCAAGATATAAGTGATTGAACTCTGTTTTGTACTAGCTGTACCTAAATGTCGAGGTGCTTATATCCACCATGAGAAAAAACATTAAGTTGAATTAAAATGTTTTTTTCAAATGTGTATATTTTTCAATAGGTATATCTACTAAAATACATTGCTTTTTATTGATGGTACTGATATATTATTTTATTACTAGATATTAGATGTTTTTCGTGTTAAGATTTAGAGAGTAAGGGAAATCATAATAGAAAATAAGTTTTTTTTTTTAATTTTGTTAATGAATGCAGTATGTAGATATTTTAATAGTTTTGAAATGTCAAGGATATGTACAAATATACACTCACATGGTGATATATTTTTTTAATCTGCTGGAAATAATTTACTTAAATTAGAATTTAATGCATTTATTAAACAGTTCAATATATTTGATTAACTTTTAATCGACATAATGACTTAAAATTATAAAATATTTAGTTGTTATTGCGTTACATACACAGTCTTCAGTAAAGAATGGGGCATATTTCAAGAATAGCTTCTTTGAACAAAAATAAAGCAATTTAAATCCACTTACCTTAGAACCATCGCGCTTTCCTAAAAAGTTACGGACCTGGGAAAGCATTTTTTATGCAATTTTTTTTTAGGATAATTCATTTAGTTTTTGGGTAATTGTACTAAAATTTTGGGAAACAATATTTTTTGGTTTTGTGTTATACGTATTTACATGAAAATCCTTTTTTTTTTGTTGCAAAGCACAAACATTGTTGAGATACGTGGTATAATTTTCAAATACTATTCTTGAAAAAAAAACTGAATACAACAGTTAAAATTAAAAAAATACAGACAACTTAGAATTTAAAAAAGCAATTTGTACAGGAAGAATGAAAGCTTGTCTTTACACTCAGATAATGTTCAAATTAAGAAAAAAAGCCTATTATTTAACCTGTAGGTATATTTATATATAATTTTCAAAAGCTCTCAAGGATATTTTGATTGGAACTGAAAATTTGTAAAGATCTCCTTTCTGGGACAAGAATTGTCACAAAAATGTGTAAAGGAAACGTAAAATAAAAAAAATGTTCTGACAACTATTGTTGTCTTTCAGTTTAAATTCACAAAAAGAACTTCATGTTGTTATATGCGTTTTCTAATTGTTGGAAAACGCAATGTTCTATTGTTAACACATCTCTAACAGCCTCACATTGTGCTTCGACAGTGTGATGTGTTCTTTAAAAAATTGGTGTTTTGAGGTATGGATACGTATAAATAGTCCATACTTTTAGGATCTAGAGACCATGTAGGGAAAATTCACCAATCAGCTGTCAAAATATTCTTGCAAATAGGTAATTGTTTGACGCTAACAGTAAAGTTGTACCATTATCTTGTTGCAAATACTCCAAGGGCGTAGCCAGTATTTTTCTTTGGGGGGGGAGGGGCGGTCCAGTGCAGATTAAACAAAAAAGCAAAAAAAAGTCATTGGAGGCAACGGCAAGCGCAATCCCCCGACTATTTTGGTTTTTACATGACCATTTGGGGGGCGAACGCCCCCAGCGCCCCCCCCCCTGGCTAGGCCCTTGAAATACTCTTCTATAGGTTCATAGTCATGCAACTCATTGATAAAGGGTTTCACTAAATCATTCGGATACATTTTGGTAACTATGATTGGGTTAAAATATTTTGGTCCGATGATTTGTCTTCTTGAAACCGCTAGCCAAACACACATTGTTTTGTTAAGGAGTTTCCTACAAATTCACGAGGATTTTTGCGGATGTTTTGTTGCTCTTAATATTCTGAAAAATATTCGTCAGAGAAGAAACAATGACGAGAAAGAAGATTTCTTGTCAGAGAAGAAACACCCATGTCATCGCTGTTTAAGTTTTCCAAAAACCACAGCAGTGGTTCCTTTTCTAGGTGCCCCGCTCCCTGGTTTATTAATTATCTTACTAATCTAGTTTCACGAAATTTGTCAACGCCAGCATGAGTCTGATTTCCAAGCTGTGCGTATGCAGTTATAAGGTTAGAAAACTGTTCACGAAATGGCTATATGCACTTGATTACTCAAGTAAACATGTTGTCTATTTTCTAACCTAAAGTGGTAGGTTAGAAAATAGCTTTTAAAAAATTAAAATAACTTTCAAGGAGAAAAGTTTTAAAAGTATATTTCATTTTTATTAAAATTTGAATTAAGTTTACAACTTTGGAGAACTGTTTTTTAATTTATCAACCATTAATAGAGAAAATAAAAACTGCTTGTCAAAATTAGCGTAACACGGTTCGCCGGTCATACCCCAAAATGCAACCCCATGTGGAAAATTTAATTCGCAAGATTTTAACGGCAATTTCAGAGACATACAGGATGGACTAACAAGGACGCTGTCGGATAAAAACTCCATCCCAGTGACAATGACATGAATTCGAGACAAAACGACATACCACGCAGCGTTGGGGCGGAACCTGAGTGGAGGGTCGGCGTGGGTGTAGCCTGGTGGGGTGCCTGAGTTGTTAAAGTGCGAAAGTGAGTTGTTGCACCCCACATCAATGCATTAGGCAGCATTAGGGTCAATGGATTCGCCACGCAAACCCTGAGGTCAAACCACGCAAAACCCTGCTTAAATGCAAAGGGGTGGCGTAGGGGTGGGAGGTGGGGGGGGGGGTCTGGAAATGTTGAAGAGACGAGACAGCGACCAAATACACAGAACTTATTGACGAGGTGTTTTTGTGTGCCGGGATGGAGTTTTCACTCGACAGTGTCCTTCTTAGTCGGTCCTGCAGGTTTCTGAAATGGCCGTCAAAATCTTGCAAACTCCAATTTGGACATGGGGTTGCGTTTTGGAGTGTGGACGGCGAACCGTTTAAGTCACAGTGTAGCGACTTCGGGGCATTAAAACCAACCCTATGAGCTACCGAAAATTAAACACCGCAAGCCTCTAACTCGAATAGAACACAAATGGCGCTAATCTAAAAAGTATTACGCTAATTTTGACAAGCAGTTTATATAAATCGCAGCTTACCCTAATTGATAATTTATTTGAAAGTATCGGCATTTTTTTACTTGATGTGTGTACTTTTAGTTAGGGGCTATTAAGGGTCAAAAATAGCTTACAATTAGTTAAGTAGGTAGATTTTTTTTATTGAGGATTTTTTTAACTGCTACACTTATTGTTGCAATATGAACACTTTAGGATTTGGAAACTTCAATGGTAGAGCAGACAAGAAACAGACTGGTTTTGCGCAGCTCACGTCTCACCATATTTTTTTATCATTATAATAGACAGGGTATTCCATATCTTTAGATTCTAATTTCTGAAGCATAAAACAGAAATCTTAGATTAGGTCTAAGATTAAAAAACACAAAAGTGATAGCTACACTTCTATTCATGCCAAAGATACAGGCCTATGAAATTATAAACAATAAATTATTAAAAATTATAAACAAATTTAATTCCGAAAACATATTAAATAAAATTTAATATGTGCCTCACGTATGCCAATGGATGAAATGACACTTCTTATTTGGCGCTTGTTATCTTATAATTGTTGGGCAGCTTGCTGAATACGCTGCAATAATTTTTTTCTGCTGTCAGAAAGTGCAATATTTTTTTGCTGCTGCAGTATACTAAATCAGTGCTTCCAGAAATAAAAATCTAAAATTAAGGTCAACTGGTCTAGGTGGATATGCATCAGGACTCCCATCGGGCAACCCATTGTGTATAATTAAAAATTAAACATTGGGGATATAAAACTGTTAATCGGACCACTTACCACTTTTGTGTTTTAGTAGAATTAAGTCTACTTTATGTTCCAGAAATTTTAACATTACGATACGGAACACTCTGTATATAAAGAATTGTATAATTTTATTGTAAATACTGGCGTATGGAATTAATTCAATAAAAACAACTTATGTACCATCAATGTTTATGGATATGAATATATACTTTATATAACAAAAAGTCACTGATGACATGATTCACCATTTTCAAGACTAGGCAGTCCAACAACTTGCATAATATGCTTTTTGATAATTATGATCTAAGTACATATTGTTTGGGGTGTATACATTCACAAATTATTATTGAGTCAACAATAATTTGCAAGTGCAACAATAATTTGCAATACTATGCAAGTTGTTCGTCTTAAATAGCCTTGAAAAAGACGTCAATAAAACGTCGAAACGTCGGCATTTAACAAAATATATAATATTGTCTACTTTGTGCTGTCCTCCACCCCAATAATTATCTACCAATAGCGTTTGTGTTATAAAATAAGAATTTCTTATTTTTTCGTATCGTTTGAAAACGCCCAGTGATTTTTTACTGTCATTATCAGTAGAGAAGTCGCAGTTTTGAAATTACAATCCAATACAATATTCAAGTTGCGAAGAGAATTCCGAGTGTTTTCTCCTCTATGGGATTGGATATTGGATCAGTCATTTGAAAATTTACTACAGATTGGTAACTAGCGACCCCGAAAATCCTATACCACAAAATTTGACCATATTCTGCTAGTTTTTGAAAATTTAGTCCTACATATTGGATCCGTCATTTTGAATTTTGAAAATCTGATTTCAGATTTGTAATCAGCGACCCTAACAACCCTCATTGTCACTTTCATATCTGGGGTAGGTGGTCAAAAAAATGTGCCCCTCAAAGGATTAAAAAAGATCTTCACTAACCTTGAATACCAGTTTTTCCAGCCTTCTCTTTTTTTCGTACTTGCAACTCTGTCTTTTAAAATATATAATATTTTAAAATTATTTCTTTTTAATTTTGAAAAAATAATTTAGTTAACAAAAAACGCTTAAGCACGTGTTTAATGACGCGCATTGGTTTTTATTTTGTATGATGTATATTGTATATGTATTGTATCAGTATATCTAAAGAGACATCCAAAAAAAAACGTCATCAAGTCTGGCTGTGAACGAGAGAGGTAGAAATAGCGCTCATGTCGAAGCCTTTTTGTTATGACAAACTTTTGACAAGTGAGCCTGTCACAACTGTAAAATAAATAATGGCTGTCATATAATGTAACAGCTTTGATAATTAAATAAGGTTATAAATTTAAGATAGAACAGAAATACGTCATTTTTTGCTTGGCCAACTTTGATGACGTTTTATTTTTTTTGGATGGCTCGATACTATGAATTAGACTGCAATAAAATATGCGGAATTCCAGGCCAGGACGTCAATTTGCATTATTTAATTACGTAAATCAAACGTCCCTAAACAGTATTTTGCTACGTGTGTTAAGAACGACTGAACACAGACCGTCCCGGGAGTCCCGCTCCCCCACTCTTCACTTTTGCCGCCGCGGAATATGGGATAGCCAAATGGCAAATTACGAGGCGCGTTCATAAAATAAGGGCCGTTTGCTTATATATAAATATTGGCGCTTCGAAGCACAGTTTTACTACTGCAGCGCCATGTACTGACTCATTGCGAAGCTACAGCGTCATTTGTTTTGATTCTGAAGTCGTATTGTTGTCCGTGAATGCAAAGAACAATGGCCGCGAAAATCGTTGATCCCGCCAACTGTGAAGTGCGTTCTGTGATTCGTTTCTTATGTGCAAAAGGATCGTCGGCTGCTGAAATTCATCGGGAGTTATGCCTGGTTTACGGACCTACAGTTATGAGTGAAGGAAAGGTTAGACAATGGTGCCGTGATTTTAAAAATGGCCGAACAAATGTCCATGACGAAGAGCGGAGTGGCAGGCCCAAGTATCCAGACCGATGAAATCGTTTCACAAGTGGACCAAACACTGCGATCTGATCGTCGATTGACGATTAGTGGCCTGGCTAACAAATTTCCTCAACTTGGACGCACTACTGTTTACAATATTGTCACAGAAAACCTCGCATACCGCAAATTGTGTGCAAGGTGGGTACCAAAAATGTTCACCGACCACCACAAAGAGCAAAGAATGTCTAGTGGACGAAAGTTTTGGCCCGTTATCAACAAGATGGAGATGATTTGTTTTCTCACATTGTTACTGGGGACAAGGCGTAGGTATCCTACGCCAACCCAGAAACAAAACTGCAATCGATGCAGTGGCGACACTCATCTTCACCAAAACCGAAAAAGTCTTAAGCAAACTCTGTACACAAGTCGAAAATTGATGGCTACAATTTTTTGGGACAAAGACGGTGTTCTTTTGGTTGATTTCTTGGAACGTGGGACAACAATTACAGCTGATGTGTACTGCGAAACGCTCAAAAAATTGAGACGTGCGATCTAAAACAAACGCCGCGGGGAAACTGTCATCTGGCATAATCCTCCTCCACGATAACGCGCGTCCTCACACTGCTGCCAAAACCAATGAGAAAATTCAAGATTTTCGTTGGGAACTTTTTTGACCACCCACCGTACAGTCCCGACCTTGCACCTAGCGACTACTTCCTCTTCTTGCATTTTAAACAGTGGCTCGGTGGACAACGTTTTGAAACCGAAGAGGGACTCAAAAACGCCGTTGTCAACTTGGTTCAACTCTCAGGCGCCAAGCTTCTATGCAGAGGGGTTAAAGAAGCTGGTGCAGCGGTACGAAAAATGCTTAGAAGTGAACGGCGATTATGTAGAGAAGTAAAGTAAGATTGTACCTAACTAAATATGACAATAAAATTTGTTTCTTATGAGTACATTCTTTTCTGTGACCAAACGGCCCTTACTTTATGAACGCGCCTCGTATATAGGCCGCCGCACGTACGTTGCAGGTGTGAAGTTGAAGGTGTTTATTGTTTATTCGGTTTTAGTTCTTTCGCTGTTGTGATCGTCGCGGTACGGAACCAATAAATAGCCATATTAAGCGAAACGGCTTTCTTATTAATTATGTCGCGGATTCCATTCGCATATAAATTGAAAAATATAATAAAAAAACTTTGAGGAATTTAAAACAGATGGAATATTCATACGTTGTCTACCGTGTAATAGGCGATATGCTTTTAAAGACGAATGGGATGCAAAAAGACATATTCATTCGAAAAAACATCAAGATAATGTACGGGGTGAAGTCAATACTGACGAGTTCTTATATGACTTGTGTTCTATGTTGTGTACGTGTGGATTGTCGTGGAGACTAGTAGATAATGCGTGTTTTAGAAATTTTTGTTCAAAATACATGCCAGATTGGCCTTTCCCTAGTAGCCAGACATTGCGCACTCGGTACCTCCCCAAAGTTTATAATAATGTGATGGACAGTATTAGAGAAGACGTACGCAATCAATATATTTGGGTCACTGTTGATGAAACCGTGGAGTTTCGTGGTTACAAGGTAGTGAATGTTCTGCTCCGTGTTTTAAAAGTGAATAATAGTACCTCGCCAATATTAATTGCAAGTAAACGTGTATTACAAACTACGGCTGAAACGATTGATGTATTGGTGACGGATGCTGTACGCAATGTGTGTGTTGACAATGACAATTTACTGGTGTTTGTCACAGATGCAGCCGCATATATACGAAAAGCAGCTGAGCGTCTAAAACGCACATATAAAAATATGACCACACGTGACATGTTTGCATACTTGAATTGAAAACAATACCCGATAGTGGACCGACTAATTTGGAACACAAAACAAATATTTGTAAAGTCATGGTGGGTCACGAAAACACAAATTTAAAGAGCACCTACTCGATATACCTCTACCACCTTCACCGGTACGTACACGATGGTGCACGTGGCTGCAAGCTGTACGGTATTTTGCCACCCACTTCGAAATTGTAAAGGAATTCATCATACAACTAAATCCCTTAGAGTCCAAAGCTATACGACATATGACAAAGCCAAAATGCATTTAATACACCGGATATTCACACAGATTTAAACATTATAAACCAGCAGTTTAACACATGACCCGCTTATAAGACCACGGATTAGGTTCATCGCTTATAACACTCAAAATCGCCAAACAGTCCGGACGTATCCGAATACTTGAAAAACGGTTATAAGACTCTCACTTCGGATATAAACTCAGTTTATGAAAATAACAAATGCTAAAAAAAAAAAAAAAAATCTTTAAACCATCTTAAACTTTGAACTGGTTATGTATGTTTGTACGTATGTATTTGAAAAGTTACCTATTTTTATAAGTAAATAACACGCTATTGTGTTGTATTATGTCTATTCACAGGTAAAATAAAGTTTGTGTATTACATACATTCTAAAAATCTTGTTTTTCCCCCTTCGCTTATAAGGTTCATCCGCTTATAAGACTCACTTTTTGCTGGTCCCAAAGTGAGTCTTATAAGCGGCGTCCACTGTATTTAATTCAAGCAACCACAAGGTTAGAAAATTCAACATTATCCTGTGAAGAAGCTTTAACTATAATAAGTGACGTTGAAAGTACAATGACTAATTTAGTAGATCGTAAAGGTGTCGCAATTAAAAACAAACTGGAAACTGTGTTAAATAGAAATACCGGTTACCAAACAATACGTAATTTTTACACAAATAGGCAGAATGTTGTTACGTCGAATAATGTCGAATACTTAAAATTTGCACCATTGACTTCTGTAGATGCTGAGCGATCGTTTTCATTATATAAATATATGTACCGACCTAATCGGTCACATCTAAGTGCGGTGAATGCAGAACGTATTTTAGTGACTATGATGTATGCCCATGCTGTGCAAGTGTCCTCTTACAATTAGTTATTACGGTGACACGACCTTTCAATAGGCAATAACTATTTGGGTAAGTGTCTCTATCATATTTTAATTTTGTACTGGTTTCCTGAGTTCGGTCCTGATTTACCTCGAGCTTATTGCACCCTACTATGAATTATATACATGCAAGAATAAGATCTACGCAGTTAATTCCTTATGGTCAGCAAATAAATTATGTATTTATCTAAATATAACATGATTCAGAATCCGTATAACAATAAATTAGGTACATATGTATTTGTGGGCATCAGGTTTCTAGCTGTTTTAACCTACACAAATACATATAATATTTTTATTGTTTCTTAAAATACAGTTATGACAATGTCACACTTTTCGACATGCCTATTGTGATTAACACTTAAATAAGGTGAAGGCACCCACACGCCAAAAAATTTATATTTTTATTAAAGAATACGGTGTCAACGATTCAACTCCACCCACGTTTGTATTTTTAACGTTATTACAGAGTGTTACGTGATATCTACTGCCACATAAGCTATATATTTATGTGATGACGTTTGAATTGCTAAATTTCCTTCATCTGTGACCAAATGGAATTATGCAACTGAAGTGACATTGTTACTGATACTGACACGCAAAAAAATAATTTTCTTTTTGTAAAACTTGAATTTGGAATAAAAATCGATTGGAACTGATTGATGCTGAGAGTTTCATACAGGTACTTATTTGCAAATGGGATTGTGTTTTTAGTGGAGAATGCAAAATCATGTTTGGCAAAATATTAAATTTTTACTCTTGCACTACCTGGTAGGTTAGGTAACTAGGGTTAGAACCAAGTGGTGCTTTGTGCAACTTACTGATATCACCAGATAATTCGCCAAGAATATACCTCTAGAACCGGGAGTACGTGGCGATCTTCCCGTGACGTAATCAGAGATTTTTGACCGATGGCAAGAATACGGACGCACTGTGTAACATGAATTACTGTGCGAATGTAACTGAATTTTCAGTACGGACATATTTACTTAGATCACCTGGCAAAGTAAGGACCAAAATCATGTCATAGTGGCACAAAGCACAATTTGGTTCTATTAGTGCGTAACCATTATTAGTGAAAAAACTGTCAGCAGTTTGCGAAAAAATTAAAAAAAAACTACACCCTGGAATCTCAGTAACGCTTTGTGGAATATTTGCAGTATATTTTTTTTTCATACTCTAGAAACAAATATGAGAGGTTTTTCGATTTGTTACAAAATATCTTTTTTTTTCAAAAAGTTATGTCCATTTTAATTTTAATTTTATAGGAACATTTTGTTTCCCAAAATTAAAATGGCCATAACTCGAAACCTCTCCTTATATTTGTTTCTAGATTATAAAAAAAAATATAAATGCAAATATTCCACAGAGCGTTACTGAGATCCCAGGGTGTTCTGCAGTTTTTTTGAAATTTTTTTCGCAAACTTTGTTGACGGTTTTTTCACTATAAATCCTTTCTGTAAGAGGTGTATAGTCATCACCTAAAAAGTGAAGTGGGTCTCATGCGTCGTTTTCAATATATGGCTAACTGAAATATCACCAACCGCCACTGAATTTCGGCGATCACGAAATATATATCGAGGATTGCAAGGAAGACATAAAAGATATGATCCGTCTATTGTAAAACACTTTTCAAGCAATTTTCAATCATCTTTTTAAGTCTATTCACAAATGGTAACGACTGTGCCATAATTACAGAAATCCACACAAAAGCAGGTAATATGTAAATAGAGTGACTAACTCGTGATAAAAAATGGTTTTCAATGCGGCGGCCCACCCGTTTACACAGCCAGCGCCGGCAGGTCGCTATCGGAATAGCTCGCTGTCTTACGGAGATTACGCTGTATTGTATTACAGAGTCCCGAGTTTCCACGAAGCCTTTGTTTGGGATAACATTCTACGCATGGACATTGGCCTGGGTATAGAGGGACAAGTCATACATAAAATACCTCTTTCCATAAAAAATTGAGTAATTTTCAAATAAAAAGACATTAAATACTCAATAATGTAGTCCATCAGTATAACAACATATATTATAATATGCACACAGATACATGTAGATACATATATATATATTTTTTCGGTCTTTTATGTGAAAACTATTCTATTTTGTTTCATCTTTCTATGCCACCTGTTCAAGTTAAGTGTAAGATTAGCACTAAGCTACACTTCGCATGTACCGGGTGATTACACCCCATTTGCAAAAATTGCAACATAGTTTAAAATTTGTTTTCGTTGTACCTTCGTATTTTATAACTGTAGTTTCTATTTATTGAGAAAACAAAGACGATTATTATTATTATTACTAGATTATAAAACTGTAGGTACATTGGTCGTTTATTAATATATATTAATATTTTTCGTCTGACGACAAGTTTATTCTGCTTATACAAACAATGTACAACATCGCAGAATCGGTGTTATTACGTTGAACTAATTCATTTTTACCCTAAATGATATGTTTGTCGATAATTACGCATTACTTCAAATATATATTTATTAGAATCATTGATCAAAGTCATAGATAGTTGATGTACTTTTATCTGAATTTAAATAATTATTTCATTATATGGAAAACTTTGTTAGATCAAAATATATTATAAACAAATGTATCCTTGTCATGTCCAATTGAACTGACAGTTGATGTTTATATTTAAGGTTTATTTTATTGTATTATAAAACTTTATTATTTCCAATAATAAACGTCTTTATCTAAAAGGCCATCATAAACAGCCAAACAAGTCCATTCAATTAAATACTCAAATCAATTCAATCACTTCAATCAAGTACTTTGACCAGTACTCTGATCAGTTTGCATTTTCGGCTTAAAAATTATTAAACGAAAATAATTCCCTCGTCCTCATTTACTTATCACTAGAGATAAGTTTATCGGACCAGTGCCTTGTCAGCAGAATGCGGCTGGTGATAGGCAAGTATCGCCCTCTATGTTAGTTCACATAGATATGTGTGGTTCTTTATATGGAAGGTACGTTATCGTAACAAAATACGATTTAATAAATTATTATTCATAATGAAAATAACTAATGGAATAGTTTTTAGGGTTCTGTGACAAAAACATTGAAATTATATTGGCATAAATTTGACAGAAGAAGGCCTTATTCAACACAGGAATTTACGAAACATCTTTAAACAAATATAGTCGTACAATTTCTTGCTACCATAACATATGTACATCTTGTGATAAATGTAAGCGCAAAATATACTGAAACGGGTAACAGTAAAATTCATTGATCTTATCTATCAATTATCTATCTCTGGATGGATATAGCTACATTTACAATCACAGATTGTATAATTTTAGATAGAAAATATCGTGCTTATATCCGGTTATATAATATTTCATGGCCATTTTTTTCATTGTCTCTGTATTATTGACGTCATAGCTGATTTTATGTTGGGACTTCATCTTGTTGATATTTTCACCACCATAAGTAAATACGAGGTGTGTCAATTAAGTAACTACACTGGCAACGTAGTCCGATCTAGCAACACTGCGGAGATGGGACTTGGAAGGGCGGTAGGTTAACATGTAATGCACCTTCAGTACAAGTTTGAACTTGTTAGAGTTATTTGTTTGTTCTTTGTGACTGTTTTCGTAAACCGTTTTTTTCTAGTGCGTTTTAAAAATGAGTGACCTTAATTTTGAGCAATGGTGTGCTATCAGGTTTTGCTTCAGACTTCGACACAGTGCAAACGATACTTTTGCAAAACTTCAACACGCTTACAAAGACAGTGTTTTTTCAAGAGCCCAGGTTTTTCGGTGGTTTAAAGCATTCTCATAAGGAAGAGAGTCGATTGAAGATGAACCGCACAACGGAAGGCCTTCATCTTCAAGAACCGATGAAAATGTCGACAGAATACGGAATCTTGTGCGTTCAGAACGTCGGTTGACGACAAGAATGATCGGGGAAAAGTTAAATTTGAATCACACCACTGTTCATCAGATTTTGACCAACGAATTGGGGATGAGGAAAATCTGCGCAAAAATGGTTTCAAAAAACCTTTCGCAGGAACAAAAGGACAACAGGAGAGAAAGGTGTCTCGACTTTTTGGAATCCATTGAAAATGATCCCCATTTTATAGAACGTGTCATTACTGGTGACGAGACTTGTGTGTTTGAGTACGACCGGGAAATCAAGCGCCATAGCACGAAATTGTACACTCTAAGCTCTAAGACCCCAAAAAACAGGAATGAGCAAGTCGATGATCAAATGCATGCTGATTTGCTTTTTTTTGATAGCCAGGGAATTGTCCACAAAGAGTTTGTGCCTCCAGGCCAAACAGTAAATCAACACTTTTACAGAGAGGTTCTTGAAAATCTTCGAAAAAGGGTCATGCGTGTGAGACCAAACATCAAGAACAACTGGATGTTGCATCTTGATTGCAAATGCAAATTGATAATGCGCCTTGTCACACAGCCATTTCAGTAAGCGAGTTTTTAGCCAGTAAAAACATTCCTGTGGCTCCTCAGCCTCCTTATTCGCCTGGCTTGAGTCCTTGTGACTTTTTTCCCTTTCCGAGATTGAAGGATCACCTCAAGGGATGTCATTTTGGGACCATAGAAAACTTTCAGACGGCTGTAACCGACCAGCTGAAGGCTATTCCAGTATGAGTTTCAGCACTGCTATGCCGAATGGAAGAACCATCTCCAGCGCTTTGTTGCTTACCAAGGAAGTTATTTTGAAGGAGACAATACTGAATTGTAATTCTATCTGATTAAAAAGAATAAAAAAACAGTGTTATTACTTAATTTAGACAGAGTTTTTTGAAACTTGCCGACTAATAAGAAACTTGCTGCCTAAAAAGAATTATTACCGTTGTAATAATATTAAAATAAAAATTGTAATTATTGAGTAAATGATTTTAAGCCATTGTTTAACAAAAAAAAGTTTGTCGTTTTTAATGACATTTACAACATAAAGTGGCATGAAAATTGCATGGTTTAATGCCATTTTGATAATTGATTTAAAACATTTAAACACAAATTTCAATTTTCTCGAAAATCCTGCATTCAGACCCAATGAAAATTAATGTAATCCAGTTTACTATGGATCAGAGTAAGAATCTGATGTCAATAATAGTACTTCTTGATTTTTCGCATGAAAAAAAGGACTTCTGGGTGGTCATGAGTCCATAGGATGCGTGGAATATTTTTTTAATGACACTTGTTTATTAATAAAAAAAGTTCAGGAAAATCATCGTGGACACACTGTATGTAAATATTCAAAAAAGTCTAAGTGATAGTAAACTATTTATGTATATTAGGCATACATACTGAATTAAAGTGAAATTTAAACATTTGAGAATTATAAAATACGTTACATTTAAATGTATCGTTGATATACGATGAATAACACAAGCAGAAATGAGATTAACTAAATATAACTTTTAATATACGTCTTCTCCCTGTATTATTATTGAGATGTAAAGAACAAAATCATATATTTAAATACAGTAACTTTGCCCTAATGACAGGCATATAATAAATACATAAATTAAGTACTGGATATCAATCTAAAAAAGTTTCATTGTCTTTACTTTTTTAAGATTGGATATTGTCGCATCATTGTCAGGAAAGAGGAGATTCTAGTTTGAAAAATATACTTATCAACAGAGTAACAAATTTTAATTTACTCCTATAGGCGTTGCCTATATTGAATTGAAATAAAATGAACATCAACGTACATTCAAGTGGAAGCGTATATTCAAGAGGAACGGCTAAAGCTACCTGCGGCCACAACCGACAAAACTCCGGCTCGTGATCCGACGCGAGGTTGAGGTCATTCACGACAGATAACGAAGGAGCTGATCGACGCTGCTGTAGGTGAAATGATAATCTGCTACTCTACTTATCAATGACAAAAATAGTCTGGTAATTCTGAGACACGATTAACCTAATAGTTAGTCTAACAGTTATCTGTTAGTTACCTAATAGTTCTAACTGTACAGAACCGAATCAGAAATATCCAACATGTTAATGATGTTATTTTTGTAGTTGAAAAATGTAGTCGAATGATGTTCAGAGCGGTGAAAGAAGAATATAATATATAATTATATAATTATTGGCGTCAGCAATAGCGGTTACCTAGCGGATTTTCCAGCGATGTTTTAAAAATCAGGATGGTAGTACTCATATGGTTATTAAAAATGTAGGTAGGGGAAGGTGGGGGGAATATCGCGCAGAGGGTAAAATCGCGCATCGGTGTTGCAAAGAACTTGTAAATATTAACCACATTTAAGCAGTGTTGTCGTCTAGCGGACTAAGCTCAAACTGCGGAAAATACATATATAAACCCATTCTTTCTGTGGTCGTCTTGTCATGTCGATGTAGGTAAACGGTACCATTTTCTTATTAATTTGTTTAGTGCTAAGAAGTGAAGCTACATTTACTGAAATTACATTAAACAGTTATCCCCAGTGGCAGTAAGTTGTGAATTGCTCTCTTTAGAGCATGTATAAATACAATTTTCCTTCTTGCTTTACTTTTCCAGGTTATAACATATTTTGTGTTGTGATGTAGCAGTGGGGTTATTTCGCGCGTTAGAGATGGGGTAAAGTCACGCAAGGCAATTACTGCGCGATATTACCTCATTAAATTTACATATATATAGTATATACTTCTTCTAAACCCAATGAAATCTGTTACCCAAGATTTCGCACCAGGGGACGAATTTCGAGCACTATTTGTTGAAGCTGTAGTCGAAGTGGATTGTGATTCCTGTAACGCCAGAAGTTGGCAATTCTCAAGCTGTTCCAGGTTTACAAAACAAGGTAGTAGATAATGCAGTTACAACTCCCTTTTATGTGCCGATTTCTGAACTAGCGCCTATTCCAAAACGTCGTTGACCCAAAGGTACTAATAGAACCGGGAATAAGCGGCAGCATTCTCAAGTATTAACAAAAACGCCATTAAAAATTACTCTAAAAGAAAAGGAAAAACATAACAAAAATAAAATAAGTCGAAAAGCAAAAATAATAGAAGTCCAGAAGAAACTGAGGAATCAGATATTTAGTACGACAATCTCTGTGATGACGTCGAACTTGATATAGTCGGTAGTACCGATGATGTATGCATTGAATGTGAATATGTAATTCGGACATTACAGTCAGAGTGTAGTGGATGGGACAATGCAGATAATTATCATTGTGCTGTGTATTTAAAAAAGAGAAGTTACCACCATATAACGAAAGTTATTTAACGAAAATAATAATATTATTGGAGTGGCTAATGGAACCTTCGGCGTAGAAACAAAAAAACTGGACGTTTTCCACGAAACACCGAACTACTACTTTTCTCGACGCGCGTTTCGCCAACTAACTAACTAAGTTGGCATCTTCAGGCACTAAAACTAAAAAAAATAAAAAGTTTTTTTGGTTTTAATCTTTTCCTCGAAAACGTCCAGTTTTTTTAATAGTATTATTAATAATAATTTTGTAACCATTTTCCACATGTGTATATTTTCAGTTATGTTTAATTTTCATTTACTAAAGGTATTGTTCAGTTTTCTTTTTTAAACAAATATTTCTAATGGTACACAGTTTGACCCTATCCCCTGCGCAGAATTCCCCCACAGGTTGGGTAAAATCGCGCATATTACACTATTTCTATAATGTCATCTTGTACAGAATTAAGGATATATTATATAATAATTGTCTAGTGCTTTTACAGTATACTGTTTGATAAATCATTTATCATGTTTGTAGAGTCTATCGAGAATAAAATAGTGAAAAAACTTAATATCTACGTTAGGTGCGCGATATTCCCCCACCTTCCCCTACTATACATGCACAAAGTCCTACTTTGTTTTGACATTATCTTGTATTAGACAATATACACAAATATATTAATTTAGAGCTATTTAATAAGTGGCCGTTATGCTAAACGAGATAAGACGATGCAGATACAAATGAGATCCATGATGTGGTTACATTGATTGTTTAATGTATGATAAAAACAATAATAATTATTTATTTCGTTTTTACATTTTATTACTAGTCACTGGGTAACAGTTTCGTAGGTCAAGTTAGCAACGCTTTGAGTAAAAAAAATGTAATTGTCAAGGTCAGTCACTGTTCACTTCTTATAAACGTAAGACACACGGATAAATGATTTTTTTTACATCTCTTCCTAGTTTTGACGATGATGGGTAGTCATTCAGGTTAGTTGTTGAATTACGTCTGTGTAACAGTTAACTGAGCATTGTTTCGATAATTATATAATTTATGATGTATAAAATTTAGCACGTGACGAAAGTGAAAATATTCAATCCTATAAATCGTTTTGATAGATATTAACAAAAAATATTCATGGCACGTTTTGAGTTCTATAAAAGGACACTAAGGTTCTATTTTGATATCAGTTGACGTTGTCGGCAATGTTTTATATATTAGACTAATAATAATAATTATTTATTTATAAAGAAATAGACCAACCACTAGAACTAACTCCATCTATTCATATGTACTAATTACGTACTTTTAATAATAATAATCAATCGCTATTTCCACATCCAATTTGTCCACTTTTTTGTAGATTACATCTCAGAATTGTATTAGCGTACAGTAATATGACTTGAATTTGTGTATGTCAAAAGCCCCATAAAATGATGGTTTTATTTCACCTTAAGCTATATACAGGTTAGGAAATTGCACCTTTACGTATTGACGATACATGTGTATCGCCAATCGATAAGTTAAAAGACACCAATAAGGACAGACAAAGACAGTTAGATGCCACAGTGTTTCATGCTCGTACACGTATAAGAAACTTATGAGACCTGCGCGTGATAGAATGTGAAGAGAGGGGTAGTTGACACGGCCTATCACCGACTAGACTCTAGAGAACAATAACCAATTCGCCTTGAATTCTTATCTAGATAAGAATTACCTAGATAAGAATTCAATTCACACGTGCGCAGTATAATTTATGGGCGGGGCGTCCCGCCTACATAATTGTATTGCTACCCTATTGATGTAAACACGAAAGACAGGGAATAACGCTCATAAAAGTTTTGAAATGACATGTCAGTCTGGCAACTAAGGATATAATATTTCTCTGTCAGTTCCCTTTACTTGAAAAGTTTATTCTTTTCTATCTTTTAATGCTCGGCTTGGAAATCTTGGACTTTCCACCCCCTGTAACCTACCTCCCAATTTTTATTCAGTTAAATTTTAAATCCCAACTTTCAAAATGTTTTGTATTTATTTTTGTTATATTAGGCTGAATAACATCTCATTAGAATAAACTATAACATTTTACAGTAGTCAAGGTTTTGGTTATTATTATCGCCCAACATTGACCATAGATAGACCCTTTAAATTTACCCTTAAAATGTACTACATAGAATCTACAAGCTTCCTTCAAAGTTGGCTCATCAAATGCAGATTATAAAATGGTAATGTAGTAGCTTTAATTGTTAAAAAATATATACTTGTAACTTGATTTAAATTGTTTTTTTTTTTGTTTGAAAACTATGTAAGGAGATTAAAAATAAAACAGTTAACTAAGGTAAGAAATACTGGAAGAGAATTGGAACTGGAATGTTCGTATTCGACGCGCGTTTCACCAACCATGTTGGCATTATCAGAACATGACTAAAACAATTTTAATTACATCCTGATGATTCCAGCATTGTTGGAATTCATGTCGAGTCCAGATGACGCCAACATGATTGGCGAAACCCGCGTCGAGTACAAAAAAGTGTTTCGGTATTAAGTGGTGAAAAGTGTGTATCTGAGGCGGAGCATGGTACGCAAAAGGGGGCAGGTAGCTACGCTCTCCCATATTAGAACAAGATAGAACTTCTATAGTTCTATCATAATGGTCTCTAATCATTATGACCTGATCGATATCATTCTTTGGTCAGCACGTTTCACTACACCGTTTGGGTTGCGCATTGTTTCCGTATTCGTGTATTTGTGCTCCAATCTGGCTTTGTTACTCTGGACTAACACTAGCGTAAACAAAATCTGCTACTTCTAATTAAGGCTACTTCGTTTGTTGCCAATTTGGAATCTGCTTTTGATGTGCCGACTTTTGAAGACAGTTATATATTCCACGTAGGACATAGATAAAACCGTAAAAATGAATGCCTACTTTTTTTTTTTGGTATTATAAAATGTTATAGTCTCTTCAAATGGAGTGTCATTCAGCTCGGTATTATAAAAAAAAAATCAGCAAAGCCTTCATTTAAAGCTGTGGCGCAAAAGTATTGACTGGATAGCAATTTTTCACCAGTTTTTCAAAAGAGGCCATATCTCGAGAACCAGGACACTTTCTGCATTTTTTTTGTCAAATGACCAGCCATGACCTAGTCTGTAATCCCCTTTAAGTTTGACGTTGCTTTTTCTGATACCCTATATGTAGTACAAATTACATTATTTGCGTTAAAAAAAAAAAACAAAAAACGTTTTCTACGAAACACCAAACTGCTATACTTTTCTCGAGGCGCGTTTTGCCAACTAAGTTGTCATCCTCAGGAGAAGATTACAACTATGGTTGTTGTCACCATATTGGACCATTGTCTTTATTCACACTGCTGTTACATTTAACGATTTCTAAACTTTAAAAAAATCCCACCGCCTAATGTTTGTTCTAATTCATTTCTAATTAATTTTAAATTATTTATGTCTATCTTATGGTTGTTGTCAAAAGCATGTCGGGCAACACAAGATTTTTCCATTCTGGCATATTTCAAATTGCTATGTGTTCTTTAAATCTAGTCAAAATAGATATTTTTGTTTGCCCAATATACTTTTAATTATTAATATAAATATTGAAAAGAAGATGTGATAGAATGAAGAAAGAATGAACGAGATGAAGAAAGTATATTGGGTAAACAAAAATATCTATTTTGACTAGATTTAAAGAACACATGGCTGATTTAAAATATGGTAGAAAGGAAAAATATTGTGTTGCCCAACATGCTTTTGACAACTATAGGATAGGCATAAATAATTTAAAATTAAATAGAAATGTAACAAACAGTAGATATGCTTTTGAAAGTTTAGAAATCATTAAATGTAACAGTAGTATGAATAAGGTCAATGGTCAAATACCCAACAGTACACTGTTTGCCCTGATAAACAAAGACAAATATTACGGTTCAATGAACCGTGACGGCAGATCAAGTATAATAAATAGAATAGGTGTATAGGTTAGAATTTAGTTTTAATGTTCTCCAGAGGATGTCAACTCAGTTGGCGAAACGCGCGTCGAGAAAAGGATTGTAGTTTGGTGTTCCGTGGAAAACGCCTAGTTTTTTTGTTTTTACGCCGAAGGTTCCAGTATCCACTCCAGAAGATGAATTTTGAAAATCTAGAATGTTAGTTTCTACCAATATGGCTATTTGCCAGTATTGGAAACGCAATTCGTTACATATTTTAGCATTAACTAGGTAAATTGTATTGACATTTACATTTAGGATAGTTCCTGAGTGGACGTCTCATAAATAAAGCAAATAATGTGAGTGGAATGCGCTAAGAGAAATGACGTATCATCATTTCTGCTCGTTAGCAATTGTCCACTAATGATGCATTAAAAAATCTACGGTCGAAAGTATCACAGTTCATCACGCAAGTAATCAAATACATTTACTGGTATAAAAATTATAAGAACCTATAATTTCACATAAGTGGAGAATGCGTGATTACGATTTAAGTGTCTTCGTTATTCGATTAACCTTATTCTTATGTGGAGTTTTTTATGCGTCATAGCCAAACCTGTAACGGTTTCATCTAATTTAACACGCTGATATATAAAATTTTCGATGATTTATGCGACAGTTTGTGTGGCATTATTGATTTTTAATGCTAAAGTTATCTTCGTTTCTCAAAAAGTCGTGTCCTTTTTATTGAACGATTTGTATCTTTCAGCAGTAAGATAAAATTATTATTGTATGAAATAGTTTGTTTAGTATTAAGAACGTAGGGGATTTTTACCGGTTGATGACATTGTTCTCGGAGGTTGAACGATACCGAGCCGTTGCACAGTGGGACAAAACTGCAGTGTTTTACTCTAATTACTCTAGTGATCGTAAAAATGGATGTTTTAAGCTTAATTTTTTTTGTTTATTTTTTTTTATTTTGTTTTTTTTTTTGTGTAGAAACTTTTGTAACTAGAATATTTTGTAATAATGCAGGATACACATACTTATTTTTTATTTTGACATATATTTTGATAGCTATCATATAATAATATTTTGATGAATATTCAGTAATTCAGTCCTTGCCCAGTGTTCCTTAGAAAATGAACTATTAAGCACTTTAATTATTGAAAATCATAATCATTATCATAATCATAACATTGTATAAAACAAAGTCGCTTCCCGCTGTCTGTCCCTATCTATCTATCTATCTATCTACTACCTATGTATGCTTAGATCTTTAAAACTACGCAACGGATTTTGATGCGATTTTTTTTAATAGATAGATTGATTCAAGAGGAAGGTTTATATGTATAATATATGCATAATAAAGTAGAGAAACACTGATAATTTTAGAGGTTTCTAATGTGATGTCGTAAATAAACACATTTTTTTGCGCTTACATTGCAAACGCTGGCTGAACCCTACGAGATAGATCAAAATAATGTACTACAGTATTGTACACCTTTAAAAAGGTCTACAAAAAAGTCCGCGATGGTATACGTTTATCTCTTAGGGATAACCCACAATAACCATTTTTTATATTTCCGTGCGAAGCCGGGGCGGGTCGCTAGTAATAAATAAATGGCATCATAAGTAACTTGACAGTTATTTTGACAGCTATCATATTTAAATTTTAGTATAATTTACTTAAATAGAAAGTTTAAAAGTGTGTTATATGTATTATCTTTAAAATTATACATTTTTTTCTGTATAACTTAAGAAATATATTTCATTTTTGACAGTTAATCTGGCAGCTGTTAACAATAAAAAAGACATCGGATAATATCATTTGACAAACCGGAATTTACATTTTTAAATTTATTGATACAATATACAAACATGAAAATACATAATATATTTCTACATAATCTACTGCTTTTGTTATGCATTTTTCCCAAAGGATTGGAAGTTTTTTAATGCCAATTTTTTTTTGGATTGGAAGTTTTTTTCCCAATGGAAGATGTTTGGTCATTGTTTAGGTGTTTTTTGAGGTTATGTCGAAATTAGTTACTAATCGGCTAATTCTGACCTCAGATTCAATTTCAGCGCCCCAAATAATGTATAGATATAGTGACCAACTTATTTATCCTTTTATTTACTCCTTTGGGGATTTTCGGGCATTTTAAAGGTGGTTTTTTGAGGTTATGTCAGAATTTCTAACTTATAGGCCAATTCTGACCTCAGATTCGGCCTCAGCACCCAAAAATACGCATGGAAACGGTGGCCAGCTCATTTAACCTTTTATTTACTTGTTTGAGATTTTTCAGGCGTTCTTAGGTGTTTTTTGAGGTTAGGAGAAATACAAGAGCCAATCGGACAAAACGGACACCAGATACGTGTTCAGCGGGTCAAAATACATGGGAATTCATATGTCTGTCTTCTAGCACTCGAGTTTTATATTTTTTGTGTGCCTGTGTTATTGTTGAATGTTTCTTATTTCTTTACGCTGCAGTCTTTTGCAGTGCAACCAATATTCTACTTTGAAACAAAGTACAAAGATACATAGTTGTTAAAAAGTTACTATAAACCATGAATAGTTAGTTGGAGTTAGTTAGAGTCATTACATGGAGTCGCAAACATATAGGGAATTTCATAATTTTGTTTGAATAAGTAAAAGTAACGAATCGCCAGAAAGAAGGTAGGAAGATCATGGGATTTACCATACGTTCGAGGTAATATACTTCTCACCACAGAATATAAACTTTTTAAGAAATGAGTCACTTTACAAATATAATAAACTGTAATATTTTATTCATGATTTAATCAAACCATAGACGAAAGTAAAATGCCAAGGTTTTTATACACAGTTTTATAATGTTTAACTATCACTTTTGCAAAGACGACAAGTTTTGTGGTGTGTATTTTAGAAATATGCACTTTTGTGATAACTGGTTTGACGATTTGGTAAATGTGATTAATGAAGATTTAAAAAAGATATGTATATATGACGATAAGTTGTCAACAGGTCATATTGCTAAAATACACAAGTTCTGGTGACATTTGATGATATGACGATGAGCTGATTTAAAACAATGTATTGTGATAATTTTAGAGGTTACGAAATGAACTATTTATCACTTCGTTATCGGATTTATCATTTCGTTATCCGATCTCTATAGATCAGATTCACGTTACCATTCTAGAGATGAATTTTGTGTTTAAGAAGATTTTGGGACGAGATTTGGTGGATTTGATTTTACCTCTACTGTATAATGTACTGTTATTAAATAATACTAAATAGGTTACTAATAATTACCAGTGGCAGTTACATGGGTGGGCACAGGGTGTGTCAGTAGGATTACTTATTAGCTACCAATGGCGCCGCAGGCGAAAATTTTTAAAATTTTCAATGAAAAATTCTTTTATACAAAAATATAGACTTTCACAAGAATATTTTTTGGGACTTAGTAGCTTTTTTAAATAATTATTAGGCACGAATATTGAGGGCTTAAATATATTAAAATAATGGGTGGCAACATGTGAAAAACATTTGATATAGCTATTTTACCGTCATTTGTAGAGGAAATCAGCTCGCCTGTCCTTATTGTTCACAAAAATGTTAATCGCCTTTTCATTAAAGTCCCGGATTTGTTTCACAAAATTTAATACAATTAATTATTTGGTTTAAAATATGTCTGTTTTTATCCACATTTTCATTGTGCCGTCTTATATTTTCGCGATAAGCACTATCAAGCCTTATATCTACCTTTCCTAACACACTAAAATCTAAGATGTTATGTAAATGTTTTTCATTGTAGCTAGCATGTTTCTTAGCTCGTTCATTTAAATGTTTTAAATCACTCCCCCTTCTTGAGTCCATGCACTTTGGTTGCCACCCATCACCAAACAAATAAAACAAAAGAGTTTGTTTCTTTTAGGACACATAACCACTTAAATCTGTCGTAGACACTGATATTAAAATTTCGTGAATAATTTCGCGATTTTCCTACATCTGTTTTGGAAATAATCAAATCGGGTATCGGCCTTCCTAACCGTTTCCGTAATTTCCGTTTGGATCTCCGGATTTGTTTCACAAAATTTAATACAATTAATTATTTGGTTTAAAATATGTCTGTTTTTATCCACATTTTCATTGTGCCGTCTTATATTTTCGCGATAAGCACTATCAAGCCTTATATCTACCTTTCCTAACACACTAAAATCTAAGATGTTATGTAAATGTTTTTCATTGTAGCTAGCATGTTTCTTAGCTTGTTCATTTAAATGTTTTAAATCACTCCCCCCTTCTTGAGTCCATGCACTTTGGTTGCCACCCATCACCAAACAAATAAAACAAAAGAGTTTGTTTCTTTTAGGACACATAACCACTTAAATCTGTCGTAGACACTGATATTAAAATTTCGTGAATAATTTCGCGATTTTCCTACATCTGTTTTGGAAATAATCAAATCGGGTATCGGCCTTCCTAACCGTTTCCGTAATTTCCGTTTGGATCTCGTATGTAATATCTTTATTAGTCAATAAAAAGTCCACCGAATTCATTTTGAAACGTTTCACAATCAAAAACAGTAAAAACACTTCTCAGCGAAGAAAATAAACAATCACTAAAAAAGGTCACTCAACAAGTGTGACCCGTTCAGCTGATTTTCGAACGATTTAACGACGTCTGTCTGCTGCAATGGTCTCCAAATATTATCAGTTACCGAAAAAGCCCGATTAAAAACGAGGGCTGGGATACTGTGTGCCCTCGGCCACGCGCGCGAAGGGCGACTACGGTGGCTCGATGCGAATTCAGACTACGGTGGCTCGGTGCTCGATCGATAGTCTGTCATATATATGTGATAAAAATCATTATTTGTGGTATAAAAGGAATAATAATTAGAATATGAATAGTTTGTCGTATACAATTAATTGATATAAATGTAACAGTAATTTATAGTAAATTAACACAAAAAGAAATATTTTCTATTGAAATTTGGGCTGGCCATGTGCCCCTGTGCCCTTTATCACCAGCCTCCACTGATAATTACTAAAATTGTAATAACCACGTCCAGATTGGACATATGACGAAAACAATAATAGATGAAAGTGTCTTGGTTTTCGATATATAACCACTTTTGTAAAATTTGAGAAAAATCGCTTCCCTAAGTCAATATTTTTGTGCTACGGCTTCAAATGAAGGCCAATTGTTGATTTATTTATATTGAGCTGATTAACACGCCATTTGAATAAACTATAACATTTTACAGCAACAGTGTCACGGTACTTAAAAAAAAAATAAATTAATTTTTAACAGTGTGGAACCCAGAACAAGGCAATCCATTGCAAAATAGCTAAACTATTTTTCTATCTATATGAGTGATTTTGTCAATTACCTATTAGAATTTTAAATGCCTTTTAAAATATATGCTAGAAGGATATGCTACATTCATTTATATAAACATAAAATAAAATAGTGATTAGGTGACATTATGGTTACAATGTGGATGTGGTCGAACATTACGTCACAATACGTCACATTATGTCACATTACGTCATATAACGTCACATAAGCCACAATCCAATGAGATTATCGTTGACCATAACCCCACATACTTACTACTTTACTGTTGACATCAATAGACGCAGTCTGTATGTATTTGTGACTCGTTATTATAAATGTTGTGAGTTCTATAGAGTATCTGGTGTTTGCCTATAATGCTGTTTTGCCTATTTATGAAATTGCTAATACGTATTGCTTAAAGTACATGTACTCGTATGTACTCGTATGAACAAAATGCAAATAAATAAAATGAAACACTAAATATTTTTATAATAAATCAATGTACATACTATTTTAAATGGTTTTTCTAATTGTACGAGTATACAGACGTATCTTAAAACAAGCAACATGTCTTTGGAATATTTTATAGATATATAAAATTGTCTAAAACTTTATACATTTTTTCTTTTTATGTAGGTATATAAAGTGAGAGTAAAATGTAAGCTGTGGCGGCCGGCGGAATTTGACAAATTTTCCGTAAGGAGGTATGGGACCTACACCATATTTTAGGGGGTAGTTACTAGACCTAAGTAGAGGGCTATAATGGTAAAAAAATCTTCAGGGAAAACTTGTGACTTTTTTTTCCAAAAATGGCTGTCTCCGGACTGATTTTTGGAAACGGCTTGCAAAATATTTGCAAAAATTTTTTTTTCCTAATCGCCGAGTAAATAAATTTTTTTATACTTGTGATTTTTGTAAAATTCTTATTTTGCGTAAAGATACAAGTATTGTAAAACCTCACAGACGAAATATTGGGATGAAATAAAAATTCAAATTACCATAACTTTGACAGATCTCAAAATGTCAAGAAAATGAGATTAGAAATTTGTTTAATAATTTTGAAACGTATCCTTCATTAATCTGTGGCCAATTCTGATAAAGTTCATGAAACAGTGCATATTTCTTGATAAGTGCATTTTCTGTCATCGTAACCCACCATCATTAAAATTACAGTTAAATTTAAAAAAAAATTGCTATAAAAATAATTATTATTAAACTACAAAATTGTTGCGTTTTCCTATTTTTAACTATCTACAAAGCTGACAAAATACAGATAACTGACAACGAACTGCCTCTTTATTCTCTACTCTACTTGACAGATGTCATCAACTTATTTTCATTGTCGACTTGGTAAGAATTGGATAACGAGAACCGAGAAGGATGAGTTTTTTTTCTCAAATTTTTTCTTATGAAATCATATTATAATGTTATGGTCCCGTATCCAGAAAGAGATGCTTTTTCCAAAAACACGAATAAAATCATACCAGGCCATTAAAAAAAACTAACGTCGGGTGCCATAGCAACAATCTTATTTACGTTAAGAAAAATCTAAAGTCGCCAATTTATGACAAAAAAATACGCTCGAAATATTTTTTAACGAAACATTTATTAAAACATTTTTTTAATAACAAATATTTCAAGAGATGTAAGCACCTTTCCTTCCCTTTTTTATTCTTACTGTACAGCACGTGAAATATTAACTTGAGAACATACTTCAGTGACAATATACTGCACGAGTTTATGGTCCTATTTGCCCAAGACCATTTATGTCTGAAGTTGGTGAATGTCTAGGTAATAGATGGATACATAGTACATGGAACATATTGCTATATTAACAGTAGAACAAAACTATTGTTAATATAATATGTACTACGTACACTATGTGCATATTATCAGCCTATTATCAACCTATTGTCCGGATATTTTTATACTCTTTAGAAAACAATTAAGTATCTTTGTGGGTTAAAAATGCAGTGTAATCGTAAGAACTTTTACCAATTTTTTCACAGTATAGTATAAAAATATATCGTCTTCAAGCTGTTACTTAATACAACGGTATTTTTTTACTCTATTCAGTTACAATACGCTCGGTGCGGTCACGCATATCCGTGAGATCAACATTCCAGGCACATGGTCAAGTTGGTTCGACGTACATAGATTGACCCTAGCCAAAACCTTTTTATTACCTTAATCTTACGAAATACACATATACATACTATGTTACTGTGTATCTGTGTACGAATAATGGAGTGATGTGTCCTATCAATAGTATGATATTAAAACGACCTTTGTTGTGGTTTTTCCAAGAACAGGAAATAAAATTAAGAATTAATTAAATCAGAAGTCATAAAACTAAAGCTTGTTAACTAATATTGTTATGGTTATCTACAGTAACAGCCTAACACCACGAGTTAGTTCTTTGCAAAAGAGGTACTTATATGTTATGAAAGTACTTCATAACATAGTATAAAACAAAGTCGCTTCCCGCTGTCTCTCTGTCCCTATGTATGCTTAGATCTTTAAAACTACGCAACGGATTTTGATGCGGTTTTTTTTTAATAGATAGAGTGATTCAAGAGGAAGGTTTATATGTATAATACATGCATAATATAGTAGAGAAACACTGATAATTTTAAAGGTTTCTAATGTGATGTCGTAAATAAACAATTTTGTTTGCTCTTACGTTGCAAACGCTGGCTGAACCCTACGAGATCAAAATAATGTACTACAGTATTGTACACCTTAAAAAGGTCTACAAAAAAGTCCGCGTGCACCCGTGCGAAGTCGGGGCGGGTCGCTAGTTGTTACATATTATATAAATCAGATTTTATACCAGGTGTCAACAAAACCATTAGGGAAGCTATAACTGCTCCAGTGGAATATACAATCGAAATTTGTAGATAATTGAAATACAAATCCTTCCCTTACATACGGAAACGTCAGTTTTGCACTATTTGATATGTTTACGTCACTTTCGGTTTCACCGAAAGTGCCACCAACTGGAATTTTCAACGGAATACCCTACATATTATTTATTGCATATTTCAGATCTTCATAATTTTCCAAACTAGAAAGAGCTCCACAAACTAAAACATGCGTATGTATATAGTCATATAGTAATTACCAAAAAAAAAAACGGAACTTTCGGAAAGGACTTATTTTTGAAGACAATATTTACCACACAAAAACATAATTTCATCATCGTTGAATCGTTGATTTCCTCTCACATAATGAGTTTGATTTTATTAGATAAAGTAAAATACCAGAAGAAAAGAAAAATCAGAAGCGATATTTGTTATTACAAAATTAACTAGGTAATATTTTAAAACATTTCTAGTGGCTGGTGCAATTTGAAATTCTTTTTGAAAATTTCTCCATTATCGTAAGGAAGCATAGGACTGATAAGATTTTAGGGGGTTATTACTAAACCCAAATGGAAGACGAAACTTATATTTTTTTTAATGTCTGAACCCCCAAAAGAGCTTGGAAATGGGCTGCAAAATATTTCCGAAATATATTTAACTCTTATTAATCAAGTATATACAGGTCTTTTCATCCCTGTGACTTTTTCGAAATTTAGAGATCTGTTAAAGTTATGGACATAATTTCATTTCAGAAGTTTCGTGATAGCTATAACTTTAATATAAAAAAATGCGAAAACCATATAAAAAAGAGTTTTTATAATCACATGGCAATTATCTTTAAAAAAAAATCACAATTACCAAGATTTTCTGGTGATGTAGACATTTTTTTGAAAAATGTTTTCACGTAGTTCAATTTTTTTTTTTTAAGTTTTGTTTGATTTTTATTGCTATTGTGGCCATTTGGGTGTACCTACTAATAACCGCTTAAAATGTGTGTGGGTTCCATGCTCCCTTACAAAAATAAAATAATTTAAAATTCCGCC
Source organism: Aromia moschata (assembly GCA_029963805.1). Classification (NCBI taxonomy): domain Eukaryota; kingdom Metazoa; phylum Arthropoda; class Insecta; order Coleoptera; family Cerambycidae; genus Aromia; species Aromia moschata. The sequence goes on from JAPWTK010000728.1 coordinate 46,143, forward strand.
ACTGTTTACAAAAATCAACAAAGAAACTGTAAACACGTACAACAAAAAAATCATATTTGAAACAGAAGACTATGCAGTGTGGAACAGCCAAATGGAATAAATTCAGTAGCCCCATTATTATGCATTTTTTTAGAAAATCCTGAGACACGTCAATTTCTAATTCTAAAATGACACCTTGCGACGTAAAAATGTCATCCCTAAATTCAACCCCCTTCAGGTGAGCTACAAACCCTAAATTTTCAAATTGGAAGTAGGGACTTGTGATACTTAATTTGAAAGGTCTTTTCATTCTCTATTCAAAACTGCTATGGTTTTAAATTTTATTGCAGAAATTAACAAGAAAAAATATAAAATTCTCCAGCGTAGGAAATTTGTTACATTAAAATAACACTTTTATAAGTAACACTATTTTAAATTTCAGTTTTGTTTATTGCTGCTTGCTCGTTTTTGTCGTTCGATTGTCAAGCAAAAAATTTTCCGTATTTATTAGTAAGTTTTTATCTTACACTAGGGAATGTCGGCAATTACAGACATTTATTTTTTGTTATTATTAACATTTCAGAACGTAAAACAATGACAAATAGTATTACTTATAAAAGTTTTATTTTAATGTATCGAATTTCCTACGCTGGAGAAACATATTTTTTTGTTAATTTCTGCAATAAAATTTAAAACCATAGCAGTTTTGAATAGAGAATGAAATGACCTTTCAAATGAAGTATCACAAGCCCCTACTTCAAATTTGAAAATTTAGGGGTTGTAGCTGTCACCTGAAGGGTACAACATAATTATCATCTCCCACAACAGATTCATGTTGTGGATAGTTGCAAAAATATTTTTTTTTGACCACAACCTCACATAATTTTAAATCTCATGTGTGAAAAAGTTTCTACGATCAGACTCACTTTTATGTAATGTTGGAAAATATGTGATTCATCACATTTTTAACTGACTGAATTTTTTACAGGTGTATACAACGGAAAACAGACATCTACGCTAACTGCAAGTAAGTAAATATTTAGAAATAATCTGCTACAATGAGTCTACAGTATACAGTATGATCCCGATCGAATTTAAATAAGGAAAAAGTTTGGTGTTTTGATTTCTCAGAAAAAGTTACTTTTGATGATTTGCCCTGCTTGATTTCAATCCCCCAAAACGCAAATTACTTTTTATATAATTCAAACGGTTCTCGAGATAATACCATTTTTCTTCATAATTTGGACTTGGAATCAATGCTACGGAACTGGGGAACAGTGCTATTGTGTTGTTATTAATAAATTTAACGAAAAATATACGGAAGATAGCATTTTTTAATGTCGAGCGAAGAAGTTGATGACCAAGTTCATAGAAACATGCTCTGTTTTAGACATTAAAAAATAAAAAAAAATGGTTGAATGAAGATGATGCTGCTTCAGTTCTTGCCCTCCATTCCGTGAGAGAAGCTCCAAGATTATCACTTAGAAGAAGGGCAATTGAAACTGAAATAAGTAAATCGCATTTACAGAGAATTTTCAAGGAGAACCGGATTTTATCATTTAAACCAAAAGTCAGGCACACCTTAGAGGAGGGTGATGAAGCCAAACGTTTGGATTTTTGTTTGGATATGGGCAACAGAGTTTTAAATGACTTAGGATTTCATAAGCGAATTTTGTTCTCCGATGATTCTACTTTTTCAACAAACAGCGTCGTTTCCTCTCAGCATTGCCGGTATTGGAGTGAAACAAATTCCCACTTTACTATTTCTTGTCGAAGACAATATTTCAAAAAAGTTAATGTGTGGTGTACGGTTTCATATACAAATGGCATTATTGGTCCATATTTTTTCAAAGAAAATTTAAATCGTAATACATATCTGGAGATGCTACAAAATTTTTTAACAGATAAACTTGATGAACTTCCTTTAAGTTATCGAAGGAGAATGTTTTTCCAACAAGATGGATGCCTTGTTCATCATGCCATTACTGTCCGTAATTGGCTCAATTCTGAATTTAATGAACACTGGATAGGAAGGGATGGTCCTATTTTATGGCCGCCGAGAAGCCCGGATCTGACAATATTGGACTTCTATCTATGGGGACGTTTAAAGCAAATTGTTTATCGTGAACCATTAGAAAATGATGAAGAGCAATTAAAAACAAGGCTTCAAAATGCAGTCAAGTCCTTGTCAATTGAGGAAATTAGAAATAGTTTTATCGAATTTAGAGCTCGAATTGAAATTTGTCAAGAAAAAGGAGGAGCATTATTTGAATAAAAAAATTCTGGTTTAGTTTTGATTTCATTTTATAATCAGTTGTTTAATTCACTGATTAAAACATGAGACAAAGTAATTTGAATCATTGTTTTAGCTAACTAATTAATTGAGTTTCTATAGCATATAGTATCCTAGACAACGAAATTATTGGGGTAAATCCACCAACTAGGATTATGTACTTATAAAATTTTGTGAAAGTCCAAATTATGAAGAAAAATGGTATTATCTCGAGAACCGTTTGAGTTATATAAAAAGTAATTTGCGTTTTAGGGGTTTGAAATCAAGCAGGGCAAATCATCAAGAGTGACTTTTTCTGAGAAATCAAAAACACAAAATGTTTTCCTCTTTTAAACTCGATCCGGGGCCATACTGTATATACCTACCCTGTATGTACAGCAGACATCGGTCAGTTATGAAAAAGGACAAACTGAAGTGAGACGACAGATACGAAGCAACCGGAAACGCATCGAAGGCAGTGAGAGAATAAGACCGGCCCTCTCACCACTTTCGCTAGTCGTTAGAACGAGCAGTGTAGAATTTGTCCTTTTTCACAGCCGGCCGATGGCTGCTGTACACATTTAATTATTAAATTAAAAAACATATTTTTAACAGGACTTATCTTACAACATAAAACATTTAAGTACCTAATTTGTAAATGTCACAGATGACATTAATTATTATTTGAATTTATAAATAGGTAGGTAGGTACTACTATATGCATTCAGTTTTAGTACTTAATAATAAAACATATTTAATCAATAACGGTACTAAGAAGGTTTGAAGTGTTAATAATGATGGCAAATCGAGACCCCATTAGGACTTATCAAGAAGTGTGTGATTTTTCGTTATCTCATTTGTTTTAATAGCTGTTGGTTCTGTACCTTTTCATTTTTTATATCCTATGCAATTGAATTTTGTAGTTTTCCTTTGCTACAATCAGTGAGGTGAGTAATTAGAATTACTCTTCATTCTTTCTGTTTGAACACTAATTCCCCCGAGAATTCCCCTTTTCTTCAATTCTTTATTTTATTCTGTTGTTGGTATTTATATATGTTAAAGAATTAAAAAAAGAAAGTTTTAGTAATTTCATTGGTTAATAATATTAAAATATAAAAATAGCGATGAATAGAGAATTAAAATCCCTTTCGAATGAGCTATTGTAAGAACTTTCTTCCTCTTTAAGAATTGCATGGCAGTCGTTGCTCCCCTAATGGGATTGACGTGAGAAGTAACATCATTAGGTCAAAAAGTTTTGTTTCAATAACAATCTATTCCGGACAAGTTGAAAAATCACAAACCTTTGTCCTGTAAGTAAGTGCTCTACTAACGCCTGATAATGTGTAAAATGTGATCAATGCGTGTTTTTGGGACTTCTGAACATGATCCCGGTGTTTATTGGGTTCCATTTTGCACCCAAAATAGACTAGAGCTCTAAGGAAATGACTATTTTTTTCAGTTTTTATTTTAATCTTTGTTCTCATACACCCAAGTTATGTACCGCATTTCAATTTATGACAGGAAAAACTGTTTTGATTTCTGTTCGGACTCTCAAAGTGTTATGACGTTATCCAGAAATTCAAGGATTGAGGCGAATATTGCATAAGACTTTCTGACTTTCCAAATACGTCGAAAATAACGGCTGAATAAAATATTGGAAAACAATAAATTGATAATTTATGAGGTGATTCAACGATAAAATTTAGACTATGATAATTTGGCGTGTGTAAGACAAATTCAGATAACACAATGATGATCCAAAATACGCTGTAAATGACATTGCTGGTAAAATTATCAAAATGTCATAAACTGATTTTTGGGGCAATTTCCTCCCAAAATTGGGATTTCGAATTATTAAGGCCAAATTCTGACAATGCCATGATGTTTAGCGAGTTAAAATACTTTAGCTTATAACGGTTGTTATTACGTCATCAATCAGGATGAAACCTGCACATTGTGCAATTCTCTACAATCTGAGACACTAGAACATATTATAATGAATTGCAGTCTCTACAGAGTTATTCGACCACCGGAACTTAGCGGCTTACAGAACTTTGATCAGTTTATACAAATGTTAGATGACCCGGATTACTTGAATGTTATTGTGAACTTTTTTATTGGAGTTTTGAAACTACGGGCATTTGTGTTAAACGAATGAATAAGAATTATTTCCTTTTTTTTTCCGTCTAATAAGAACTATTTCCGTCTTTGTGCTCATAATCTTTGTAATCATTATTCCTATTCTCATCGACATGTATTAAGTTAACTTTAATATTATACTCATTATTATTATTATTTAATGTATAACACAATTTTTTTTTTAGTTTTTTTTTCTTTGTATTAGTGGTACAGTTTTGTTTGTAATAACATAACCACCGTACCTTTTTAGTTTGTTTATTTAATGGAACTCTTGCTGTTTGATTTTTTATATCAATAGAAGCGATAAATAAATAAATAATATAAATAAATAAAATACATCGGATATGAAATGTCTAGTTAAAGTTGCCGAAGTTTCTAAGTTTGGCAGTCAGGGCACACTTCAAGAAATGAAATTACCATGGCAGACATAGGGTTATTTTTCAGATAGCTAATAAATAACTGGTGGAGAATAAAAATAGAATCTTTAAAAAAGTAAATGTCATCTTCAACTTATAAAAAAGATTAAAACCGTGAGTTGATGGTTTTTTAGTTGCAAATATGATGAAATTTGTATTTTTTTTTAAGGAGGCGACAATGAAATATTGTTTTATTTAGAGAACTTGCGTCACATTCTGTGAATGCATGTTAATTACCGTGTTAATGGAAGCTACAGAAGATTTAAGCAGCGAGAAATACGCATATAATGCTATTATTTATTTGGTTATACTGGTATATTATAGATTTATTTGACAGGTCAACCGAAACACATCGACCACCACAGGCGAAAATTTTTATGACCTCGGTAAACATTTGCAATGTTTTATTAAATATATATTTTAATTTTTAGTTACCTGAGCGCGATTTTAGTCTCAATGACCTCGACTCCTTTTACGTGTCTCGGTCTCTTTTACTTAGTCTTTTGTTTATTGCGGGCACATTTTGCTGTCTGTTGACACATGACCCTGACAAATAACACGTTTTTGTTAGATAAAGTAGCCATTATGAGTAAATATGTAAATCGCATAAAAACCAACTAATATTATATGGAGTAAAACAATGATGATAAAAACTTAATTTGAATTTGTAATATTCGTGTTACTTACCTGTGACTAAATAATTTATGAAGTTTCTAACTTTGTTTCTTTTTTGGTTAAATAATGAATAGACGTGTCTAGATAATTATATTAACCTTTTGAAAACCTATGCATTAGAAATACAGGGTGTCCCAGAGAATTCTGACCCATTTTAATCGTAAATATTTTTTGATGGACGACGAAACAAAAGCTGAAATCTTCCGCTTTCCAAAAATGTACACAGGTTTGCCACACTTTACTGTCAAAATGGGTTAGTAATTTAACTTTTAAAAACATTGTTTTTATGTCCCAGAAACTTCCATTTTGGTGGTAAATGGAAGGACTTTTGACGGAGCGAACTTGTTATTTTCCCTACGGGGAGTTTTTGAAATATGATCAATTTCAATTTAAAAAATCGCCACTACTTTGAACACAACACTCAAGAAAGTTTTTAAAAAAGTGTAACAAACTATACATGTTTGGAAAGCAGAAGAATGCAGCTTTTGTTTGGTGTAAAGAGGTACGCGGTGTTGCGTTCAAAATAGTGACGAAATTTAACGTTGAAATTGATCATATTTTAAAAACATCCTGTAGGACAAGTAACAAACTTTTTCAAATTGAAAATCGACTGGCGAACATTGCATTCTTATAAGTTCGCTCTGTCAAAACACATTTACGACTAAAATGGGTCAGAAGTTTCTGGGACGTTTAAACACTATATTTTTAAAAATGAAATTACTAACACATTTTGAAATTAAAGTATAACAAACTATACATTTTTGGAAAGCTCAAAATTACAGCTTTTGTTTAGTGTAAACTAGGATGATTTTTTTTTTCAACTATTTTTTTTGTTTTTCAGTCCCCACTTGAAATTTTGTTGAATATGTCTTTTATCGAAGCAAACTTTGCTTCTATGATTTTGTACTACTCATAAGTCAAAGTCTAATATCTCAAGAAATATTAATCTCAGCAATTTGGTTTCATATACATTTTTTTGGTAAAATTAATAATTTCGGAGATAACAGCAAAAAAAAACGAGAATTTTGGGTAAAAATCAACTTCAGCGACCCGTACGAACTCACCAGTACACGTTACATTTTCGCTGCAATGGGCACTTTTGTAGAGTGTTTTATTCTGAGTAAATCGAGACCAAGACCAATGTAATAGCATAAAATGCAACTGAGTTATAGAAATTTGAAAAAAAAAAATCGATTTACGTGTATTTTAAATGGAAAATATTTTCACTCTTTGGGAAAGTACTTAAAATTGCATAATATTAAGGGCTGTAACTTTCAGGGATTTTTTTTTCGACATATTCAACAAAATTTCAAGTGGGGAAAAACAAAAAAATAGTTGAAAAAAATCACCCTAGTGTAAACATATACTAGGTGTTGTAATCAAAATAATAGTGAGTGAGTAGATTTAACGACGAAATTCACAATGTTTAAAAAAATACCGTGTAGGACAAGTAACAGGTTTTTAACATAATACGAAAAAAAAAAAATTTGAAAAAGTAAATCATCTAGTGAAAACCGCAACCTTCTAAGTTCGCTTTGTCAAAATATATTTCATTTACGATCAAAATGGGTCAGAATTCTCTGGTCACCCGGTATTACTTCCATATACATGGTAAAGAATTGCAGAAAACATATTAGAGCTACATCTTATCTAAGTTGGTATAAAATACCCTGGAACATCGAGACTTTAGGGTCCCAACCCTATAGGTAATAAAACTAAAAAAAATACAATTAAATTGAAAGTATTTCTGGCTGTTAATCATTTGCGTACAAAATATCTTCTGAAAGCTTTTTAAAAGTCAATTTGAAAATGAGTTACACTTGCATATCATGATGGCATCTGGGAGTGATTCCATTTTAAGTTTAATCGATAGGCTTTGAAACAATGCAAAAAAAATCATTTTCAAACTGTTCTCAAACAGTCAGCGTTGTGGTTGTTTTAAATAGCGTTTGAAGAAACTTATTTTTAATTTCTTCTATTGTTTTCCAGCTGCGGCAGCCAGTTTATTTTTTAAAGCACCCTATAGTTTTCAATTTTATATTGTAATTACCCCCATTATGTTCCTTATTACCCCTATTTGTTATCCCTGGCCTTTGACGTAACCCCCGCAAAGCACAGGGTTGCCCCCTGTGCTTTGCGTCACTGACCGGCCAATAATTGTAGACATTTTGAACACTAGATCTGGTTTGTACGATGTAGGGAAGTAGTTTCCATGGGTTGGTGGTGGAAGTACCCAGTGGCGGCTCGTGGGTGTGTTACGTGGGTGGGCACAGGGTGTGTCAGTAGGATTACTTATTAGTTACCAATGGCGCCGCAGGCGAAAATTTTTAAAATTTTCAAGGTCATGCGTTTTACTGACACTTCAATGAAAAATTCTTTTAGACAAAAATATAGACTTTCACAAGAATAATTTTTGGGATTTGGTAGCTTTTTGAAATAATATTTAGTCACGAATATTGAGGGCTTAAATATATTAAAATAATGGGTGGCAACATGTGAAAAACATTTGATATAGGTATCTTACCGTTATTTGTAGAGGAAATCAGCTCACCTGTCCTTATTGTTCACAAAAATGTTAATCGCCTTTTCATTAAAGTCCCGGATTTGATTCACAAAATTTAATACACTTAATTATTTGGTATAAAATATGTCTGTTTCTATCCACATTTTCATTGTGACGTCTTATATTTTCACTATAAGCACTATCAAGCTGTTGCCTTATGTCTACCTTTCCCAACACACTAAAATCTAAGATGTTATGTAAATGTTTTTCATTGTAGCTAGCATGTTTCTTAGCTCATTCATTTAAATGTTTTAAATCACTCACCCCTTCTTGAGTCCATGCACTTCGGTTGCCACCCATCACTAAACAAATAAAACAAAACAGTTTGTTTGTTTTAGGAGACATAACCACTTTCGCGATTGTCCTACGTCTGTTTTGGATATAATCAAATCGGGTATCGGCCTTCCTAACCGTTTAATTTCTGTTCGGATCTCGTATGTAATATCTTTATTAGTCAATAAAAAGTCCACCGAATTCATTTTGATACGTTTCACAATCAAAAACAGTAAAAACACACTTCTCAGCGAAGAAAATAAACAATCACTAAAAAAAGGTCACTCAACAAGTGTGACCCGTTCAGCTGATTTTCGAACGATTTAACGACGTCTGTCTGCTGCAATTGTCTCCAAACATACCAGTCACCGAAAAAGCCGGATTAAAAACGAGGGCTGGGATACTGTGTGCCCTCGGCCACGCGCGCGAAATGCGACTACGGTGGCTCGATGCGAATTCAGACTACGATCGGTGCTCGATCGATAGTCTGTCATATATATGTGATAAAAATCATTATTTGTGGTATAATAGGAATAATAATTAGAATACGAATAGTTTGTCGTATACAATTAATTGATATTATTGTAAGAGTAATTTATAGTAAATTAACACAAAAGAAATATTTTCTATTGAAATTTGGACTGGGCACGTGCCCCTGTGCCCTTTATCACCAGCCGCCACTGGAAGTACCAGTTTATATTCTGGATTATCATTAAATATTAAATTAGTGGTTACATTTGGGTTGGGCAACTAACCAAATTATTAAAATTGCAAAAAAAACGAATTTTCTTAAACTACTAACGAGTAGTTAACTAACATAACGATGTAATCCTACGAAAATTTTAAATAACCGTATGTAGAAGTATGTATTTAAAGAAACAAAGATGGATATTACCGTTGCAAAACAATAGAGAAACAAAAAAAAACAATAGAGAAACAAAAAAAGATCTCCAGAAGATGCGAAAATAAATCGAACAATTTTTATATTGAAGTTTCCTGTAAAAAAATGGTTAAATACGTATGGGCACTATTCCTTTTACCGGCCCGTGTGAGTAGATTGCATGTAATACGCTTATTTCACCTTATTCTGTATTGTCCTCTGAAATAAAGTCCATATTATTCTTCGTTGCCCCAAACATACATTGTAGATGAGCCATGTCATAATTGGTAACTATTTTAGTTGCTTTCGTTAAATTACCTTATTAATACCATAGGTAACGCTTGAATGTGTTTAGGTTTAGAATATTGTGCAACAAAGATTCCACACGGAGTCTTCGTTCAAAAGTCAACGTGTTTCATCCCTGTATAATTAAATTTAATTATATTTAATTTAAGTGTCATTTGCATATTATAATAAATTAATTTCTCTTGGAATGTTGAAACTGTAGTAGGATGCGTAGAGGAATAAACAAAATGCGGACAAACAAAAACGTTTATAGACACCAGAGGGCGTAGTGTTATCAATATTATTGCCGAAAATCGAATGGCCAAGCCCATATTGTCAACTACGGTAGGTATCACTTGCAGTATCTCAATAATTATACGATTAAGAGTAATTGTACGAATTGTAACATTAAATCGTACTATGTACTAAAGTGATTATTGAATAATTCCTGCTATAATGAGTACTATTTTTAAATTCAGATTCTATTGTTTAAAAAAAGTCGACCAGGAGTGTCAAGGTTTTAAGAGGCTAGTAATGTGAGCCGGAATTACTTTTTCCTACCTACAGTTTATTTTTTTCAATATCTGTCTAGATCTCTTTATTATCTCATCTGCATAAAGAGTGAGAGTTGTACAGGGTGACCAAAAGCACATGCTGCCCTTATTGGTTTATTTACGTGAACTTCATAAAAAAGTATGTCAATTACTTACCTCCTGTTGCTAATAGTAACCTCCGTTACCTCCCATTGCTAATAGAAAATAGTGCTATAATGCAAATTCCAATAATTTAGGTAAAATCCACCTGCTTCTGTATCAACAAAGCTTGAAAACCAATTTAATTACTTTTTCAGAACTATCAAATGAATTATAAAAACTCATTATAACTTTTGCCTTGCATAAAATATCAGAAACGGAATGTTGGTATGAAATAAAAATTGAAACACCTATAACTTTAACATATCTAAAGCTTTCGTAAAAATATTAATTCAAAAATAATAAGGAATAAAAACACTATTCAGGGATTAAGACAAAATATTTCGCAAATATTTTGTAAACCGTTTCCAATATTTTCTTGTGAGGCCGACGTATTGTGAAAGTTTTACTGTATTATTTTGGTATTGTAGTATTCTATTTAGGTTCAATAATCACCTAAAATAAATATGATGCCATTAATATGGTAAAGTGCATGAATATGATAAAGTCCAGAGTGAATTGGAACAGCTAGAGAAAGAGGCTATCTAGAAGGAATCCTCAATGTGCTCGCGTTTCCTATTTACATATATGAATGCATAAAAATGTGCGATATTTAACTGATCTTGCTGATACCAAGTCCACGTGGACTTGACGAAGATGTTACATAAATTAATGGGCGGACCCATAATCTTCATTCGCTATGTTTCTCACTCATTTTTTGCATGTTTGTCTACTTAGTTGCTTCGAGACTGTGGCGTGTCACTATTGCATCTTTCCGAGCAAAGTTAGCAATTTGTTCTAGGATTAAAAATTATTGTTAGTATTTAGCAAACGTTATAGCAAACTGTGGTAATTTTACGTTGTTATATTGGCATTGCTGAGACCTTTTCCTAGTAGTGCTAGTAAAACAATAATGTAGAACTAGAATTTAGGTCTGAGGATTTAAAAAGCGAAAATGAAGGATATTCTGAAAATAGCGTTGTTGCAAGGATTTGGACATTAACAAAACTTGTACAACAATATATAGCGTAATTAGAGCGCAAGTTATTACAGACCACAGTATTAAATGAAAACGAGTACAACATATTACATCTTAACACACATATTATTTCTAGTTCTCTCAAAAGTTTAATACACCACTCGTCCTGAAGCAAATTGTATACAGAATAAAATTATATCAGTTTTAAATATTATCTAATTAACTTGTGTTGTTGAATTAACAAACGAGTTGTGTGAATTAACAAAAATAGCAGTTTCACATTTATAGAAACAGAAAGCTTTTAGTTTTACTTTCATTCGCATACTATTCCATTGTATTATTCTTATTTCATAAATTAGCTGTTGGTTTGTACATAAATAAAAAGAGCTGATTTTGAAAAATGTGTTTGGAAGATATATATTTCTATGTTAGAAACAAGATAAATGGCACTGCATTACCATAGATTCAAATAACTGACCTATAACGATGAATTGTAGTTGAATTATGAAATAAGGTCAAGTCGAATGACTGATATCTATCACCTTACTTTCTCCATTATCTCAAGATAAACAATAGTAATTCATAGAACACAGAGTAGCATAAAGCTCGTACATTAGTTTTCTTTTTACAAAAGAAATGGAAAACATTTCAGTTAAGTAGAACACGTACGGAATTTTAAAAATATTGATTTTTATGTAATTGGCATGTTTTTGAAGAAAAAAGTCAATTTCTCGACAAAAAAGGGCATTATTTTATGTTTATAAAAATCGTTTAAATTAACTTATCGAAAAATCCGTACGTGTTTCACTTCAAAATGCTGTTTTAAAGATGTGGTTAAAACTAAAATATTGAAAATTGTTGGAGTTATGCTGCGTGCCGTTCTGAAAAATCAGGTTTCGAGAAAAAACGCATTTAAAGTTTTAAAATGAGTCGTCGACATGAAAAAATGAGAAATTCGACTATTTAAAATTTTTTACCATTAACCTGCGATCCCGGGACCATGAAACCTAAACTGCCCTTCCACGTTCAAATATTTCTGTATGACAGCACACCCATGTGTGCTGTATATTCACCATCAATTCTCATTTTCTATGAAATGGACGGGTCTAGCACAAATTTTGACAACGGGATCATATTCAGCGCTTAGATACTTCGGAAATGACATGTCAGATTAAGAAATGATAAATCTGATCAATATTAAAAAAAAAATTTCACATAAAAACGTATTTTGATAACAAAAAAACCTGAATTTACCGAGAATCTACGAAGTAGAAAGTTTTTTGAGGTAAAAATTGGGTTCCAGCAGAAACAAAAAATTCGAATTTGATAGGTTTAGTTCCTGGAGCAGATTTTTTGGAACAGAGCACAACTACTTCTAAGTTAATTAAAACACATTTTCACAACGCATCCTTAAGTAATGTTAAAGTCTCAATAACCATTATTCTTAGTTTTTTTTTTGTCGTATAAGTATGACTTGTGATAATTATTCTAATATAGATACAGTTATATATTATAATAATATACGGGATAAGACAGTGTACGACAAAGCGTTTTTGCGCAAATTCTTTGCCCGTAGAACCCCACTTGTGCCAAACCGTGCCTCCGGATGCCGCGGCATGCCCAATCCCTGTTCAAGTGGTCGGCAGTGGACCATCTTCGTAAGCAATTCCATACCACCTTCTCTTCCACATATAATGTTTTAGCTGGTAATATTTGCTATACCAAAGTCAACATGGGCCAATCCGATATGTATGTGGCATACCTATTTTATAAAAATATAGATTGCAGGCTTAATTGCGTTGTTAATTAATTATAATTGCAAATATCAGATCGAATATCAAATACCTTAACTGGAAGTGAATTCTATAGCACCTAATTAGATTCATTATTTTGCTATGGCAGGAGAAAGTATAGACTGAACTATTTCTTGTTTAAGCTTATGTAAAGCACTTCATACTTTCATTACTTGTTGTGTAAAAAATAAAGTAAATTCATTGAACCGGTCTATTTCAAGACAGTGTAAAATCGTGATTAACTTGGCGTAAATTCTTGGTGTACATAACGTGTAGCACGGTGTCGAATAAAACTGCCATCTAGTTTCATAAAAGAATATGTTTTTTTAATTACCTTCTGTTGCAATTGTCGAGATTTTCTTAAAATACCGCGTATTTCTTCATCTTATAGTAACTAGTAGATTGGTAGCTTATTTTTTCGCTAAACGTCTAAAAAATTGATATTTATAATGTTAATACAATCAATTTCAGTGCACAAGAAACTTGTAGGTGAATAACAGAACCGTGCAAATTTTGAGGCTTATTTAGAATTCTTAACAGTAAGTCTTTTATGCCCACATGAAAAAAACTAACCGTATAGTTTTAACACAGTCAAAGCTATTAATTTTTTTAGGGGCTTGCAATTTAATTTTTTTCTTAAAAATGAAATATCTCGAAAACCGTTCATTTCACAGATAAACAATGTTTATTAAAGTGAATTTAAGTTGTGTTGGAACCAAATATGGTATAAAAAATATAGCACGAGCATATGCCATTTAAAATAACGAAGTTGTCATTCATTTCCAATATATCCGAAAATGCTAGAAACTGCAGAAAGTCGAGATACAAATTTTTAGCTATTATTATATTAGTAGTTCTCCCAAAACGTCAATCACCATGAAATACTTTGTGTATTATTACCTATACATATATCGCTTGCTGTCTTCGTTCAGATGAATAAGTAAATTTAAAAGAGCAATTTAAAGCTACGTTCATAGTAATACTGCTACTATTAAAACTAAATCAACTAAAAACTACTACAAAACAGGAGATGGGTTCTCTTTTCATATTATATTTTGTAACTTTTATTGTCTTGTTTTTTGAATATTATGAATAAAATACATTACTATGTATTTCTGTGCTTTAGAATATACAGTAAGGACGTAAAGGTTTGCATAAATTCAATATTTCTAAACGAAAAATATTTTGGAAATATCCTTCGACAAGTCAATTTTAAGTAGCAGTGACGTCACCACTTTTTGTACATAACATCATCGATTTGTTAAAATAGAACACCCTATATAAAATCCTAGATTCCGTCGCTATGATGTATTCATATTCCAAGGGCATACATGTTCCAAATACTTGTTTGGCAGGTATAAAAATTTGTCAAGTAAGACTCGAATATTTTGTCGGTTTAAAGGCAAAATGCATTAAGTAATTCCAAATCAATTGTAAGAAAACTGCAGTTGTCTAACAGGACACGAAGAAAGTCGCAATAATATGGATCATTATGCTACAGTAATATTACTTTTTGTATTAAAAAGTAATATTTGTTTTTATCTTCATATCTCCGTGAAATAACTTTTTCGTCTCTTGTTTTTAAAAAATCGCAGGCCAGCTTTTATAACTGGTAATTAAAAATCGAATTAAGTCATTGTAACTTTATAACTTGTGGCGTTTTGGGCTCAAGTTTTATGAGCTTTGTAGATAAGTCCTTTTAAGTGTTATGTTTCGTGACCACTAACGTTACCACACCTAAATACGGCTGCATCATGTAATAGTTAGCCTCTCAGTATGTTTATTTGAGTATTCATTGTCTTATTATGATGTATGTATTTTCTGTGACCTATCGTTTCGTAATAATAGTGACCTGAGTCCCACTCTGTTGCGACGTGCCGGACTCTGTTGCGACGTCAACATATGCAACTACGTTAGTAGCATCTGCTCATGTCGAAAAAAAGCATCCAAATTCACTGCCAAATTGACTAGACGATTATCGTCGTTTAGTTAGTTGGGTATAGTTGTTTGAGGAGGATGTACTGGCATATGTGTTTTAGCTGATATCGCCGGAGAGGGCATTGGGAAATTGTTAGTAAAAAATGGCTTTAATATCTCTTACAGATAAGGGCGTAGCCAGTATTTTTCTTGGGGTGGGGGGGGGAGGGTGGCGTCCAATGCAGATTAAACAAAAAAAGCAAAAAAAAGGTCATTGAAGGCAACGGCAAGCGCAATCCCCCCGACTGTTTTTGTTTTTGCTTCACCATTTGCTTACGGCCTTGCTTACAGCGACCATTAAAATACCATTTAATTATTTCAACTTTTGCGGCAATCTAATAAATATCCATTTTTGTTTTTAAGAATGTATGCAGTGCTTCTACTATACACTCGTAATAAGGCACTTTTCTAATCAGTTACTAGACCAGAAAAAAACTAGAAATAAAACTCAGAAAAGAAATCTCGAACGGATGTCTCTACGCTTGCACTCGCAATTGGTCCGCGATTGGTTTCCACCTCATGTGGTGGGATATATTCAAGACAGAAGTTAACTTATCAATTCCCCCTTCATTCTGCTATGTACGCGTTAGGGTGATTCGTACGGTATAATTACATATATAATCATGACAATCGTGAGTGTCCTTGAGCGTAAGTACTTATCGACACGTATAGCTCCAAACGGAATAATTTGTCAATAAAATCCATGTTAACAAAAATAATGTACATAGAATCGTCTGATTTTAAAGTGACTGATTTTATCAATAATCGCAAGGGTAAACTCAGTCATAAAATCATAAAACCAAGTTCTCATTATAACCATGCTTCAGTTTCATAACACAGTTTCAGTTACATTACACCATAAGATTGTTAACGATTATTTATACGTTTTCACTAAGACTTACACCTTCACAAAGAAATACGAACTTTGTAAGCACTTTTTATCAACTATTCCGTTTTAAATTAACCAATATTATTGCAGTTTTATATGTTGATATTTATTATTTATGTACGCATTTATTTACGCACTATTTACGCAGGCAAAATAAAGTAGAACCGACTTCGTAGTAACAATTTTTCTTTCATGCTTTTTGGTTTTATAATAAAAGTGAAAATATGGCATTACGTTATTTGTTTATGAAACACATAAAATAGTAGAATTATGAAAGCGACAATTAAAAGAATTGCCTAGACATACACCTACATCAAGACCAAGATAATTCAAATTTTACGGTTACTTCCGAACTTGGGAAATACATATGCGTTCGAAGGATGAGCCTTGTAATATTTAAAAAAAAAACATAATAATTATTATGTTTATTGATCTTTCCGTTGGGCCATTATTTTAAAATATATGAATTTTACTTATATAATTAACTGATATTGTTAACTTATAATTAACTTATGTTTATAAAAATCAGCGGCGTGTCGTGAGTTTTTTGGCGGGGAAGTAGGGGAAATCAAAAAACCAACTTATATAGATTGAAGAGGAATTCATCTCCTATGCACGTACGACATAGGAGGCCATATCTCCTAAATCATTTTCTATAAGATTGGGTCTTTCTCAGTGACGGTTGGTGATATTTCAGTTAGCCATAACTTGAAAACGACGCATGGGACCCACTTCACTTTTTAGGTGATGACTATATACCTCTTACAGAAAGGATTTATAGTGAAAAAACCGTCAACATTTTTTTCATAATCTAGAAACAAATATAAGGAGAGGTTTTTCGATTTGTTACAAAATATTTTTTTTTCAAAATGTTATGGTCATTTCAATTTAAATTTTATAGGAACATTTTGTTTCCCAAAATTAAAATTGATACAATATTGAAACAAATATAAGGAGAGGTTTTTCGATTTGTTACAAAATATTTTTTTTTTCAAAAAAGTTATGGTCATTTAAATTTTGGGAAACAAAATGTTCCTATAAAATTAAAATTAAAATGACCATAACATTTTGAAAAAAAAATATTTTGTAACAAATCGAAAAACCTCTCTTTAAATTTGTTTCTAGATTATGAAAAAAATTTACTGCAAATATTCCACAGAGCGTTACTGAGATCCCTGGGAGTGCTCCAGGTTTTTTTGAAATTTTTTTCGCACTTTGTTGACGGTTTTTTTCACTATAAATCCTTTCTGTAAGAGGTGTATAGTCATCACCTAAAAAGTGAAGTGGGTCACATGCGTCGTTTTCAAGATATGGCTAACTGAAATATCACCAACCGCCACTGGTGTTTCTATTTGTTTCTGATTGGGTTTAAAAGGAATATGTTTCATCATATTTTGCATTAAAGCAGAGACCATGTTCTTTATTTGAAGAATTTCCAGACTCATTGTGTACTCCTAATCAAGTCCATGCTTCCTAAGGAAACACATTACATCTATAAACCTTTTTTGTATTTGACAATATTTTCGAACATGAGAATTATATTATAATTGATGACTTATTCTTAGCCAGTTGTCTAAATTGCGGTCTAGTCTATTTTAGCAAAGCTTTTTTTCTTAATAATTAGTTTTTTTCTTAATAGCTTTAACGATAAGCTGGAGAGTAACAGCTCCAAATACAGGGAAAGATGCGACGATTTTTTTATCGACCGAATATTGTCGAGTGAAACATTGACAATATTATGAATGATACCGCATTTTACGAGCAGGTTGACGCTAATTTGATAAGTTGAATCATAATTTGATATAATATTAATATGTAATAATGATAATAATTTATTGAAAAAAAGTAATAATATGTAGCTTAAATTATAGAGATAATTGGACATGAAAAGGGGTTTTTTTCTTTACCTAGAGGCAAGGGAGCTGTACTTCCCTAGCTTCCATGGAAAACACGCCTTTGATAAAGTTGTTAGGTTAGTGTTTCACTTGCAAAGTCGTCATAATCACCATACATAGGTTACTTGAAGTGTTTTTTTTTATTTATACATTGCTTTAAAAATCTACATGTGGCATTAACATCTGCTGCAATTTTAACCAACAAATACGTTGGTTTTATTAAATTGATAACCAAACCAATTTCCTTTTTAAAATTTTCGTTTGCCATAAATACCGTTGTGTTTTAAAACATAAAAATATGACATACGGATTTGACATAATTGTTTGATATTCCAGTAAAGATGATACGATCCAATAAAGAATACGAGGTTTCAGGCAACCATTTCGATATATTTTTTTAAATACTTTATTTGACAATTCGTTTTATGGATGTTTGCATTCCAATTGAAGTCATAAAGTATATTTCTATGATACTAAAATACAGTTTTATCTCTACAGAATAAATATGGAGACATCCAAAAAAAAAACGTCATCAACTCTGGCTATGAACGAGAGAGATGGAAATAGCGGTCATGTCTAAGCTTTTCGGTTATGTCAAACTTTTGACAAGTGACTGTCACAATTTGTAAAATAAACAATGGCTGTCATATGATGTGATAGTCTTGAGAAGTAAATAAGGTTATAAATTCGATTAAGAATAGAAATACGTCTTTTTTTTCTTGGCCAACTTTGATGACGTTTTTTTTGGATGTCTCTATACCTTTTACCTAACACCACAAACTAATATTTTTTTGATACAGCTCTGCAAATTTGGGAAATTTGGAAGAAAGCTATGGTATGTAAAATCAATCGATAACATAGGCCGGCGAATTTTACACCCAAGACCCAGAGTATCCTTTTCCAAAGGTTTTCAGTGCACTGAATTTGAATCCGACCTCAAATTTGCTCCATCTCCATATTAGTGAAGAATTAAAATTATTATGTTTAAATATCATTCGATCGTTAGCATGTAGAGACGACCTTGTAAAGACGGTTGGTGCAGAGACAGCCTTGAGGGGTGCTAGAGTTGAAAATGAGACCCCACACTTATTTATTTGGCAGCATTGGTGTCAATTTAATCGCCCAACAGAGATCAAACTATGAAAAACCCAACGTAAATCCATAGGGGTGACTGACAGGGTCTGGAAAAGGGTAGAAGGGATGGGACAGCGACCAAACGCTCAGGACTTGTCTTAATTGGCACATGCCAAGATGAGGTTTTACCTGACAGCGACCTCCTGAGTCCATCTTGTAGGTCTCTAAAATTGCCATCAACGTATTGTGAATTCAAACGATATGGGGTTGGTTTTTGGGACGTGCAGGGCGAACCGGTTAAGCCGCGCGACGTAGCGACTTCGGGGCATCAAAATCGATCCTATCATTAACCGGAATAGAATGCAAATGGCGCTGATCTAAAAAAAGTGTTACACTAATTTTGACGAGCAGTTTAGTATAGGTATCTAAATAAACATGTACACTAATGGAAAAAATTAAAGGGTCAAAAAATTTTTCCGAATTTTTAGTGATTTTTCAGAATGCTGTATCTCAGTGAAAAATGGTCTTATCGAGGTCTAAAAAGAAACATTTTGAACCTTCAAGTTTCTAGTTTTGAGATATTTCGGCAAAAAAAATTTTTAGAGCTACATGTTTCTCTCAATTTTAGGAATTAGTGTGACAAAAAAAATTGCGAATTTTTTTTGCTTTTTTTTCAAGTTCAAGAGCTTGAAAAAAATTTTTTCTAACTTACTCATGCTATGGACCGGATAGCTTGTTTATTCAGCTTCAATTTGATTTTTTTTAAATCTCGATACGACCATTTATTGGTGAGATATCGAATTTTAAATAAATAAAGGAGCCTTTTGTCTTTGATCGACGATATCTCAGCAACCAACGGTAGCACAGAAAATCTAAGGGCAGTTCTGAAAACTGGAATAAACCCCCTACAAGGTTCTGCTGCGATTTTTGAGGAGAAAAATTTTTTTTATGCTTGACATGGATTTGAAAAAACAGGAAAAAACGGGTAATTGATGGTTTTTCATTACCCAAAGCGTACCACGTGAAGGTTGCACGATCGGATTTACTGTTTTTTTAGGTGTTCAGTTAGCACGAAAATCGATTAGAAATTTGTCTCCTAAGCAAGTATGAATCAGGGTCGAAACGCGATTTGGGTCATCAACTTAAATTAAAAATTAAAAATTTATGGTCAAAAACATCAGACAAACAGACCCAAACACACACACACACACACACACACACACACGACGTGTGTGTAAGAAGCGTAAATCCGATCGTGCAACCTCCACGTGGTACGATTTGGGTAATGCTAAAGCCGACGGTAGTGAAATTTCAAAATGTTTTCAAGTTTTGGAAGCCTTTAAAAAGTTGTTTTTTCACTTGAATTTGAGTGAAAAAAAAAACTTGTATTTGCGAAAAAAATTGTGAATACGCTTGAAAAAAAATATTTTTTTTTTTTACTTTAGGAAATGTTTATGCTCAAAAAACGTGACCCTTTAATTTTTTCAAAAGTTTGACCATTTGCAACAAGAAAACGGTTCGTTAGATCGTAATGTAACTTTGTATGGTTTTTGGGGGTATATTCAACTGTAAAAGGCACACGCAACATTAGTCATTTCATGAAGATTTGAATTTCAGCCGTTGATGTTCTGAAAAACCATCAATTACCCGTTCTTTCCTGTTTTTTCAAATTCATTTCAAGGATAAAAAAAATTTCTCCTCAAAAATCGCAGCAGAACCTTGTAGGAGTTTTATTCCAGTTTTCAGAACTGCCCTTAGATTTTCTGTGGTACCCTTGGTTGCTGAGATATCGTCGATCAAAGACAAAAGGGTCCTTTTTGATTTAAAGTTCAATATCTCAGCAACAAATGGTCGTATCGAGATTAAAACAAAGCAAATTTAAGCTGAATAAACAAGCTATCCGGTCTATACCTATATCTATTATCCGGTCTATATCTATACCATGGCTACTTTAGAAACATTTTTTTTCAAGCTCGTGGACTTGAAAAAAAAAGTAAAAAAATTCGCAAAATTTTCTTCTCACACTACTTCCTAAAATTGAGCGAAACATATAGCTCTAAAAAAATTTTTAGCCGAAATACCTCAAAACTAGAAACTTGACAATGCTTTTTTTTAGACCTCGATAAGACCATTTTTTATTGAGATACAGCATTCTGAAAAATCACCGAAAATTCGGAAAAATTTTTTGACCCTCTAATTTTTTCCATTAGTGTATGTATACCATACATACTGCCTCAATATGGTAATATTGACTGAATTTGTGGTATGCTATCAACACTACATTTAAATAAATAACACGGTATATTAACAATAGTATGTAACTATATCAAATGTACTCAATTCTGCACTGTAAATACAATCAGTTAATATTACTTACCGGAAACTTACAGTGGTTTCCTAATACCATTAAAAAAAACTAAGCAATGAATGTTATCTGTAAATCTGTTGTGAATGTTATATGATGAGCACTGGCATAGAAAGAACTTTTCCTTTTGTTGCGTATTTCCAGTGCATCGAATCTTTGTCCATTAAAATATCATTTTTCATTTCGACATTTCGATAAGCATTTGTTGTGCCATAAAATTTCAGCTTTATTATTCTATGCTGTTAGTACGATAAAAATATATGTTTGAATAAGTCATGTATGAATAATTTATTACATATATAACATAAACCAATTTATTAGTATGTTTAAATATAGAATTTCATTATAGTTTCAGCATTTAACGTGCAATTTCCAATAATGAAAGTACTAAATTATTATAGAAAATATAGTAATACTAATCTTGAGGTAGTTTGAAGATCCTGGAGTGGGTACTGGAACCTTCGGCGTAGAAAAAAAACTGGACGTTTTCCACGAAACACCGAACTACTATACTTCTCTCGACTCGCGTATCGCCAACTAAGTTGGCATCTTCAGGAGAAGATTAAAACTGAAAAGTTTTAATATATTATTATAATAACTACTATACTTAAGATTGAAACTTTTCAGTTTTAACAGAAAATTAAAATTAACAGAACAGTTAGAAAAATTAATATATGTATATTAAATATATACTTATAAAAATTAATATATTTAGAATTTCCCTGTACATTTTCTTTAAATTTAAGACAGGATCATATAAATGATATTTTCGAAATTAATATTGTAATAAGGTAACCTTTTATTTTTGAGTTTTTTTTGGAAAATATAATTTGGAAACAATGTTTGTTTTGAATAATTCTCTACGCTGTTAAAAAGTATGGCAACTTAGGAATTACCCTGTATATTTACAAATCAATGAAGACTAGGATTTTCTAATAAGACTGGTTATATAAGTAACAAATAATGTCAAGATATGGATGCATTGCAATTTTTTTGTTAAATACTAGGCTATACAAATATACAGGATATGGCCCTGCATATACATTTACACGCCTATTAGAACCAATGAAATCCTTAAATGTTGACCCTGTTATGCATCCTAAAGTGAATAATCTTTCACTTTTTTAATTGCTTGTTCCCATTTTCCATTCTTCTTCACAGGCAATACATCAACTTAAAAGGTATAGATAATACATTCTCGGCGAATTATACTACAATTCACTTTCACTAAAATAAAAGTTTGGGCTGGTACATGAAATTTTTCTTTTGTAATTAATTACATTTACTTCTCATTTATTACCGTTCATTGTGTTTTTTATATTTGAAATGCATATAGATAATTCAACCACCTGTTGTTTATAAAGATGCTACAATGCGATTGAGCCTGAGGATAGTAGTTTTAAATCTTTCTAGTCTCCAGATAATTTAATTGTTCGTACTCAAAAATAAAACACAATTGCCTCTATATCACACCAAAGTATATTATACCAGAGAGCATTCTTTGTGAGCACTATTGAAACATGTCGTTTTAAGAGAGACTGGCATAGATTGATTGTGAAAAATATGTAAGTTCAATAAAACATGACTTTTTATTAAGTTTTGTATAGAAGGTCCTCATTTAAATTTTGTGGGCTAAATTTTATCGGCCAATGAATTATTTATGTATTGATATGAAATTTGGTCATATGTAAGGTTCGGGAAAGTATGCTGTCATGCAGAGCACTATACAACTATGTGATAATTAAGTATAAACCGTATTTTTTTAAGCGCCCATAAATATACCCATGACAATATACCCACGTCACTGTCGCGCGTAGAATATTATCCCGAACGAAGTGTTGTGAAAGTTGGGTCTTTGAATACGATCCGGAGACGAAGAGGCAAAGTGCGGAATGGCACACATCGAACTCCCCCTCACGAACGAAGTGTTCGCGGGAACCCGGGACGCCGTAATGCACTTTCTTCGTAAGACGGCGAGCTATTCCGATAGCGACCTGCCGGCGGTGTAACTGGGTCGACCGCTGCATTGAAAACAATTTTTTTGTCGCGAGTTAGTCACTCGTGAATTCGTGTACTGTATTTACATATCACCTGATTTTGTGTGGATATCTGCAATAGTGGCACATTCGTTACTATGTGTGAATAGACTTAAAAAGATGATTGAACATTACAAGGATTTTACAATAGACGTATCACATATTTTATATATTCCTTGCGATCGTCGATATATATTTCGTCATCGCCGAGAGTGTAAATGAATTCGAATATCCATCAAAAAAATATACCTGGTACGGTGAGAAAAGAGGAATTTTGGTTTGATTTGTGCATAATGATTTGTTCATGTAGTTTTGCGTGGAATGTGGTCGACAATACGTACCTTAGACGTTTTTTGCCAAATGTGTAACCGATTTTCCATTGCCTGAAAAATCCTAAGAGCCATACATTGCGTGAAACATATTTACAGAAGACATATCAACGTGTCATGGGAAATATCAAAGAAGACATACGTAATAAATTTCTGTGGCTGCCAGTGGACGAAACATCAGATTTAGTGGTAATAAGGTCGTTAATGCCCCCGATATTAATAGCTAATAAAGGCTAAAAGTATAGAAATAGTAGTAATACGTGTATTGTCCTCTGTAGATGTAAAAAATAATATTGTACTGATGTTAGTGACAACAAAAAACTATTAGCGATACAAACAACTGTGCAAAATTCGTGAAAATAATGTGCGTGTTGTGCCGTCCTCTGTCCATGTGAACTACACTCGACATCCACATATCCGAACTCCATATTTCCGAACTCACGATATTTCCGAACTTTTTCTCACGATATTTCCGAACTTGTACTTCCACACAACCGAACTTGTCGCTGTCGAATGAGCCAGAAAAACCCTTTACGCATGCGCCAGGTTCGGTTATCCCGATGTGAAGAAAATTCGGAAATGTGGAATTTTGCGGAACGAAAAAGTTCGGATATGTGGATGTCGAGTGTACTTTGAATTTGCATCTTTAACTTCAGTAGATGTGGAACTATCATTTTCCCTCTACAACCATATACAGTTTGTGTAAAGCCAACATCGGCCAGTTGTGAAAAAGGACTAATGCTACAATTCTCGTTCTAACAACAAGCACAGGTGGTGAGAGAGTCGGTCTTATTCCCTCACTACCTTCGACGCGTGTGCGGTTGCTTCTTATCTGCCGTCTCACTTCTGTTTGTCCTTTTTCATAACTGGCCGATGTCGGCTTTACACAAACGGTATAGAGGCCAATCGTTCACATTTACCGAGAATAAATGCAGAGAAACTGGTCGTGGCAACGTACGCTCAAGCTATCTTGATCAGATAGCCGATGCACGTCTGTGTGACAGTACGTTGTACCTTATTATTTATAGAGAGTATCAATGTTTCATTCATATTTATTTTTAGCAACGACAATAAAAAGCTAATTCAATTAGTCCTGAGGATGCAAATAAATTTTGCCAAACGTCGACTAAGTGAAAATTAGTTTTTTTTTTGGAAACAATTGACCTCATCCCACTAGTCAACTACAGTTACAAGGAAACAGGTCACTAATCCTACATTACAATTTACCGAGTACATCTGACAAAATAGTAACCAAAATCAGTTCACAATTACACAAATAAACGTTTGGTTTTGTCCTTAATACACACATATGTATGTACATAGTACAATCGTAGTTCAATCAAATATCACTATTATATTCCAGAATATAACTTGTATGTTGTGTTGGATGAGGCAAAAGCCATGCAAGGGCGTTTCATAGCTCCAAGGATATAAACTAATTTAATTCATGTTACATGTTTGGCACATAAGCTCTACAGATTTACCCAAACGTTTAGGGAATGTTATCCTAATATTCACACCAATATAGCGAATGTGAAACAAGTATTTGTGAAAACACCATCCAGAAGGAAAACGCGTTATAACGTCGGTTACTAATCAAGGCTACTAAGGCCAAGGTTAGTAATCACTAACACACTTATAAGACCTGTTTAATATTTCGGAACGCACTAATAGTAAGTAAGCATCTATTATTAACGTCCGAGCTCTCTTAATACGTGAATAATAAATAGATAAAACATATTTTACTAGCAATAAATAAAATCTATTTCGGAGAAAACTTTTAAAATACTTTAAATTGTAAATCACTAAATTTGTTAGGTACGTTTTTATGGTAAAACCGTTAATGCATATCCCACTGTATATCTGTTTCCTGATTTAGAAGAAATAATACTTCCAGTATGGAAATTCGTCAACCATAACTGGTTTTGTTTCACAACTTTTTTATTCTTAAGTTTGCTAGTATACTGGGTGAATTTAATTTTCAGGTTGTAAATCCTTACCCGTTATATTTACGAGAAATTATTTCAAATAAAAGTTGCTTGGCCTCGTAAAGTATACAAAATGACGTAGTCAGTTTTTCACTTATATTGCTTTTATTACCTTGAAGGACACTTGCACGCTATTTTTTTTTTAATATAAACATATTAAAATCTATTACAGCATTATGTTTAAAATAGATTGTCAGAAATATGGTTTTGTTACTTCTCTTATTTGCGAATTAATAAATGCTGATAAAATTTGCCTTTTCTGGTAACAGAAGGCTTAGGAAAATAAATAAATGGTTAACAAGCAGTTTTTATTTGAAATTTTATTGTTAAATCTGCATTTCAACCGTCAACAAATATTCGTTTATTTTCTAAAGCCATCTATCTCTACCAAAAATAAGAAAGTGTGTGTTTAATTCTTGTATACTAATTATTTAGAAAACTAGAGAAGTAGCAAAAAAGTGTTTCAGACGAAAGTTAAATGCATTTTTTATGCTGAATGAATCATATAGGTTTCCATTAAAAAAAAAAAGTTGACCTCCAAATGACCTTCAAGACGTTAAACAACTAAAAACATGTCTGTGTCGTTTTGTTGATTTTATGAGACCGAGCAACTTTAATTTGGAACATTTTCTCGTCAGTATACCGGGCGAGTACTTACGGTTTGTAGACAAAAATCTGGGATGGTATATGGAAACTTGTGTGTATGTAGGGAAATTAATATTTTATTTTATAGTTCATAAAAAATATGTAATATTTATTTTATAGCTTTAAAAATGTATTATACCTATCTGTTGACAGATTTATTGATTATATTTTCCCATTAAAAACGCATGACTGATTAAGAACAAGTTAATTATATTATAACAAGTGAATCGTTTTTTCATTAGCGTAACAAAAATGTGAAATCTTTGTGACGTACACTTTATATAAAATTGTATTACCCATAAAACCGCCTGGTTATATAACGTAATGCTAAATTGATCTTTATGCATATTGTGTGGCTGTTGGTTTTTCTTCGTAACGCAATGATACTTTTACCCCTTACGTTCGGTTTTAATTAAGTTGTTTTATTTAATTTTAGAATGTTGTTAATGACATTAGAATTTGTGACCGTTTCTGGTAAAGAGAACTTACAGTTAGGCAATGAGTGACACAATCAGCGGTTTCTTTGGGAGGAATTTAAGAAGAAACCTAATAACCGCTTTACATGATTACAATATACATACAGCATTTTTTACATGTATGTATCTTCGTTTACACGATAAATAGACTCTGTTATAAATATGAAACTTGCATTTTCAGTGATTTTGTTGGTTTTGTGTTGAATTAGTTGCTAAAATCTTTCCAATATTGTCTGCAGTTTTACATACACATGTATATGCAGTTTATGCAGTTTAGTAAAAAAAAAAACGCTACCAAAGGAATCATTACTGCCACGTCAATTTTTTTCTATATTTAATCACTAACACCTGAGTCTGTATTCTTAAATGTGATAAATTTGGATATGCACCATTTTAGTTTTTGACCTTTGTGACCAATATGACTTATATCACCAATATGACCTTCATGATCAATATGACCTAATTACAAATATGACCTTCGTTATCAATACGACCTTTCTGACCAATATGATCAATTTGGTCTTCATGACCAATGTGGCTTTTTATGACTCATACGAACTTTATACTGACCTATATGTTCTTTATGACCTATACGACTTTTATAATCTATCTCATATAATCTGAAAAAAATTCTTACTCTTCGTCAAAAAAAGGGAGTACGGTGATAACTAAAACAAAATTTAAGGGAATTATAAAAAAGTGAAAACGTATGGGCATACATAGGTATACGTTTTCACAATTTTTTGATAATTCCCTTACATTTTGTTTTAGTTACCACGGTACTCCCTTTTTTGATGAAGAGTAAGCATATTATCAGTTCCGTTCGCTCTAAAATTACGAAAATTAAATGTAAAAAAAACTGTATTTGACCTATTTTAAATACTTACTCTCTCCAACCCCTTGAACCCCCCCACGCTATTAAGCTAAAAAGTTATATTTGTAGACCCTATTATGTTGTACAGTTATCTCAAATTTGAGGCGCATATGTTTCATCATTTGCGAATTACCGATAGTTAAGGTAAAAAGTTTATTATATCCATTTAACCCCTAAATCCTCAACCGATTAAGCTCAAAATCCAATCAGCTCCAGACCTCGCCGTGATACATAAGTGTTCCAAATTTCGTTTTTTTTTCGCTTAAATTTAAAATATCGGCCTTTCAGAACTTTTTAGGGCCTTTTTAGCCCATACAAATTAAAAAAAGTTCATGAATACTAAACTTCCACTCGACTACGTGGATGTGGAAGTACCTAATTAACTTCGTCAAATTGATAGCATAGTTAAAGGCTAAAAGAATCTTCTACCATCACAATTCTAATATCATATAAT
Source organism: Aromia moschata (assembly GCA_029963805.1). Lineage (NCBI taxonomy): Eukaryota > Metazoa > Arthropoda > Insecta > Coleoptera > Cerambycidae > Aromia > Aromia moschata. The sequence continues at coordinate 74,091 of JAPWTK010000728.1, forward strand.
TTTATTTATAGAACGAAGATTATCTGTCTCAACAAAACTATTTCGGCATGATGATGTTTGGTAATTTTTTAAGATGGATGCGTCAATAATGTGTGTGTCTTTGGAGTTATTTAAAAGTAAAAGTTTATGAACTAAACCGAATGTAGTTACAATTAGATTTACGAGAGAGAATAAGAACTGAATGCCGAAACATTAATCAAAACATAAGAGATAATGAAGTGAAAGTCAATTCAAAGAAAAAAATATACGTTTTTATTCGTTACCAATTACAGTAGCAACTTTTTCACCTTCAATGAACTCCTCTTGGCGATCTCTACACCGCTCCATACGACTTTTCCATTGTTGAACGCAGTGCTGGAAGTCCACTTCTGTCGGCTGGTTCAGAACCTGCGTCACTTTTGCTTTAACCGCTTCCACACATTCGAATCTTGTCCCCAGCCGATTTGACCATGGTAATTAAAAAAAAGTCACAGGGGGCAAGGTCGAGTGAGTATGGTGGATATTCCTACACAGTAATGCCGTATTTTGCAAAAAAAAGCTTTCACAGACAACGCAGAATGGGCCGGTTCATCGTCTTGGCGAATCATCCATTATTTGGTCTTCCACAAATCGGATCTTCGTCTTCTCAGACGCTCACGAAGGGCCGTCAGAATCTCGATGTAATAATGTTGATTGACCATCTGACCCTCAGGGATCTTGGGTGTTGTTTAAAATGTCGGCGCAAATGTTCATTCTTGATTCCTTTTGCTCGGGAGTGAGGAGTTTTGACACCATGTTTAACGATTCATGCAAAATCTGGCGAACACATTCTTTGTCGATACCTATTATTTCAGCAAGCCCTCGGATGCTTAGACGACGATCTTCGCGGATTAATTTACCGATTTTTGACGTTGTTTTTGACGTTGAGGGCCGTTCGGGGCGCGGATCGTCTTGGGTCGTTTCGCGTCCCTCTTTAAACCGTTTAAACCATTCAAAAACTTGAGTGCGGTATAAACATTTATTCCCGTACACTTCTTTTAACATTGCATAAGCTTTTGTAAAAGTTTTCCCCAGTTTAACAAGAAACTTGAGATTAACCCATTATTCCATCTGAACACTTAACATTTTTTCGACGCGTCACTGGTGCGTGGACTAATTCAAATGACTGCTACAGTCAAACTGAGCGACCCACTGGCTTGTCCAGCGAGCTCAGGGTGGGGAAAGTATCACCAGATACAGTTCTGTTCAAACTTGTCGCGACACGCTCTCAGCGCGCTAGTATCAGCATCAGTTCGGTTATTTAATAGCCACACCTCGTATTGTAGTTTTCAACAAAGACAGGTTACATTGAGTTTTATGATTATATTAAAAATGAGATATTTATGGTATCATTAAAATTGGTAAATTTGGCGTATCCACCTAAATTATTCTTCAATTCTGTTTTTTATTGTTTGAATTTATATATTGTATTGTAATTATATTTTATGGTTCAGTTAAATTTTACTAGTGTATGTTATTATTGTAGTAATTATGCTCGTAACTGTATTATATGAATTAGCATATAGTAAATTCAGTTTTCAAACCATTTTCGTATGCTTGGACTGGAGATTTTATGTACAACATATTCTAGATGGGATTAATTACGGAATTCTTTGTTTAAAAAAAATGGAATTAAGCTTTAATTATTATGCTTTTTAATTGGTATTAAACTTTGTGCCATGGGGTTTATTAAGCTGACAAGATACTTTTCTTTCAAATAACAGTTGCTAATGTTATTGCATTACATCACAACAATGTTTAAAATGTTCTGTATTACCATATTAGCTAATAGGCTGGGTCTTCTGGATTAGGGTTCGGTATGTGAATTATAGTTTAAAATAATATAACACATTCATGCAACACATGTGTGTACATATATGTATATATAGTTTGAAATATTTATCATAATATATTATTTTTACATACAGGGTGTCTAACTTCTATTAATGTACAAATCCATATCATTTATGACGATAATCGATTAGGTAAACATTTTTTTATAAAATTAAAATGATTCTTCTGATAGTACTGTTTCTTTTAATATGCAGCTCCATGGCCTGATACGATTTTTTATACCCCCGAAATTCAATATGACCATTTAGCGATTTTTTTTATTTAAAAGCTCAATCCATAGCGTTAATTCGGACATCCCAAAACCTCCATATGCGAAATTTGTTCAAAAAATATACGAGGTGCTTATTTTTCATCATCATAATATCATAATATCAATTACAACCTGCTAAATGAGTCAAGTACGCCATGAAATTATGTCAAGACAGTTTAATGTTATCTGGAATTACTTAAACTTAATTTTTGGCTCAATCCTACTTGTCCTGTGTCTCCAAGAAAAATTAAAATCTATTTTTTTATCACCTTGTTTAAGTATTGGTAGAAGCTTTGCTTTAGTTTCATCTTAATGTATTTTTTTTAACAAACTAAAATATTAGCTCCTTTTTAAGTGAAAATCAGCCAATTTGGAACAATAATTGTAAATAGTCCAAGATCTTTCTTATTTATAGAATGTGGTCTGATGTCTGTTATTTTGAGTTCTTGTATCTGCCATAGAAATTTGTGACCAAAATACTTATTGAATTAAAATTGACAATTACTGTATTAATAACATAGGCATACAAAATAAAAAAAAATCAAAAGCCTGGGTCCGAACCACTTATTCTATATGTATAGAATAAGTGGTTCGTTGGAATAAAATATGTATTTTGGGTCACTGATTCTGAATCTGGGGTTAGTTTTGGTGGATTGGCTCGTTATCTCTGTCAAAATGCAAAAGAAAAACGTCAAAATTACACCATCATGAAGGCAAACAAAATTGTCGCATCATTCAAAATGCATTTCACATGTCTTTTTGGTCGTCGAATCCTAATTAAGAATTATTGTGAACCATAGTAAAGTACGAAAAATTGCAAAAAAAGTAGCCAAAACCGCAAAAGTGTCGCTTTTTGTGGGATACACCTAGGAGTCGGAATTCTTTTGACTTCAGTAACTTTTTTTATTTTATTTGGGTTGCCAAATTCGAATTCAGTCATAGTACGCACATTATTTTAAAGAAAAATGCAAAAAAAAGATGCAAAACATTAAAAAAAATCTAAAATGTGGGATTTTTTGAACCTTCAAAACAATGCAAAAAAAAAACAATTGCAAAATACAATTGACCATAGCCGCCAAGTACATTATTATGTAGAAAAATCTTGCAATCAGAACCGATTTGTCAGAATTCATCTCCCACCATTGACATTATTTCCTTTTGCTATAACGAGTTCTTTTCTCTTCAAAAGATCTATGCAATTCTCTTTTCAACATCCAGCAATAGTCAGTCATCACAAGGAACTGAATAATCCAAGAAACATATAAAATGAGCTATTTTAATAAAAAAAATACTATTCTCAGGCTATTTTTACAAAAAGCCACATTTTAGCGCTTTTCTTCACTGTTATGCATATTTTTTTGCATTCATTTTGCATTTTTAAAAAATAATGTGCGTGCCATGGTTGAATTCGAATTTGGAAACCCAAAAAACATCAAAAAAACGGGCTATCGAAGTCAAAAAAATTCCCCCAGGTTTTTTCCACAAAATGCGACACTTTTGAGGTTTTAGCCACTTTTTTGCATTTTTTTTCGCACTTTCATGAAATAAAATAAAACATAAAATGCTTATATGTTGTTCAGAATAATTCTTAATTCCGATTCGACGACCAAAAAGACATGTGAAATAAATTTTGAATTATGTGATAATTCTGTTTGTCTTTATGAGAGTGCAGTTTTAGAGTTTTGTTTATGTATATTTTGACAGAGATAACGAGCCAACCCACCAAAACTAACCCTGGATTCGTATTGAGCGACCCAAAATACGTATAGAGTAAGTGGTTTGGACCTGGTGGTTTGAAACTTTTTTTTATTATGTGTGCCTGTGTAGTTGTTGGCTGTTTCTATAATAATTATACAGTGTAGCAACAGTAACTTTGCCCTTGGCCGCAGTAGACAAAATTATGCACATTTCTTTTGTTGCGGCTGTGAACGCTTCGAGAAGTACAGTCTGTTATTGTTTGTCTGTAGGTATCTCTTGTATCTCTGGGGTATAGTTGTGGTACGTTGTACTAAGTTGTGTGCAATTCGCGGGCAAAGTTATTCTGGCTCTACTGCGGTAATGAATTACGTTAGTTCGCAGGAAAAGATATCTTCTTCTACATGTAAAAAACTGCAATACAAAAAAAATCTTGTCTACTACATTTAGATCAAAATTAAGTTGAAATGAATCCATAAAACATCTTGCTGTAATACTCAGTTATCTTGACATAATTCCATGGCACTTGTCTAGCGGCTTTCAAATTCGATATTTTGCTCAACTCTGAGAGCGTTGAGAAAGAAACACCTTGTGTATTTTTTGTTAAAATTTTTCATATAAAAGCTTTAAAGAGTCTTGGTTCATGGTCGCTATGGATTCAGATTTTAAATAAAAAAATTGCGTCGTATTGAATTTCGAGGGTAAAAAAAATATGATCAGAAGAAGCAGTTTAAAACAAAAAGAAAGTTTAATCGATTCTCTTGAAAAATGAGGATTATATGGGTTTATACCTAAGTACAAATAGACACCGTGTGTATATGTAAATAATACTTATTTTCTTTACAATGAAATGTAGAAAAAGACTATCCTTATAAGGCGACTCCTTTCCAATCTAAATTTATTTCAGCCTTCCGTAATCACTATTAAAAATTTACAGACAATTGGATAAACAAAGTGTAGGAATTTTGTTATGTAATGGATAATAAAAAGTTTTTAAATACAAAACAACATAATTCACTAATAAGCGTAAAAGTTAACACTTAGTGGCTTATGATGTAAGCGATGTAATAAGTATGCATAAAAATGTGCTTCAACCGCAGTCCAGAATATAAGAAACTCGTTTGAAATATCATTTTAATTTCGCTTGTAATTTGGTAACGAAGCCGGTACAAACTTTGCTAGGCCAAGGCGAACTTCGGTTATGAAATTAATCGTACATAAGTGTGTTAAGCGGCACAAAAATGTGAGGCTTTGCTTTATGATATTATGCGTTAGTAATTTGCCGTTTTCATCAATTTGGTCGATAACACAGGTCTAGAAAAAAAAACATTTTTTTTATGCTGTAGGAACTGAACCTATCAAATCCGAAGTATTTTTTTTTGTGCTGAAACCGACTCACAAAACTTTCTACCGCGTAGATTCTCAGTAAATCACGGTTTTTTGTTGTCAAAATACATTTTTATACGAATTTTTTTTTTTGAAATATTAATCATTTCGTAACCAGACATTCCGAAGTATTTTTAAGCGCTGAATACGATCCCGTTGTCAAAATTTGTCAGACCCTATCGATCCCGTCTAGACCCTTAGTTCATCTGAAATTTATCCCGTCTACCCTTAGTTCTTCAGTTAATCTGAAATGAGAATTTAGGGTGAAAAACAGCCCAAAAATGGAAGAATTTGTGTTTTTCAAGAACGTATGACCAGACATGTCATTTCCGAAGTATTTTTACGCGCTGAATACGATTCGGTTGTCAAAATGTGTGCTACAAATCATGGTCATGACAAAAAAATATTTTGAAAGTTTGAAATGGTTCTACTACAATTAATATTGCGTTAAAATTATCCTGGTTACAATTACAAAGATTTAAAGGCTCGACTGCTTCTGAACATATATGTATTTATTGTTGCTGTGAGATTGCTTTGCCAATATACTTGCTATTGCAGGTTTCCTGGAACCAGTTACTTTGGGCCTTGATCATAAAGTACAACATAGATAAGGAAGTCAGAATTCTTACGATCCAGTAAATATTTCTGAAGTAATATCAATGAATAGGGAATTTTACAGAGAAGAAATGATCGTAAACATACTTCGGAAATGACATGTCAGGTCATACGTTCTTGAAAAACACATATTCTTCCATCTTTCATTTTATAGAAAATGGAAGGGTCTAGCACATATATTCCCAAAGTGGTCTATATGGACCCCCAAGGGTCGATTTAGACTTGCAGGGGGTCTATGTAAGCAAGAAAAAAAGGGGTTGCGTGAGATGTAAATGTGTGACATTAACATTTAAACGTTCTGTGTATGACTTGTTACACTTAACACATATTGTATGTACATAATATTTATAATAGACATTATAGAAGAAATTACTTACTAAACTGTGTATACAAAAAAACCCTATCAAAGTGAGCAGCACTGTATCAGCTGCGAAAAAAACATTTTAAGTTAATACGTTTAGGAAAATTCAGTATTAGGCAGGTAGCATTCAGCACATTACAGTAGACACATAAAAACCCAAAAAAATATCAGGGAGAGACAAAAAATTTCAAAATGCAGAACAGTGTTATTACTGTTGGGATTCCTCTTGTGCTCTACCGGAGAGGTTTTCTTTTTTATTCCATGTTTCTGAGGATCAAAATACACTACTGTTTCTGGCTAATGCGAGTAGTTGTCGATATAATTTCGTGAAAGAAGTAGGGCGATGATAACGCCCTTTGACTTTGGATTTTTGGATGCCATGACTCTATTTTAATGGCCCCACTGTAGGTGCATAATAAAATAGTAATTTTAAAAATCGTTAGTATCACTGAAGAAGCAAATTAAAAAAACAAACTACATAAGAGGATTTTCTACAACATATACATTTATATACGAACACAAAAAATATGAATGACAAGAAAAGAATTGGAAAAGTAGACAGGAATAATGCATATAAAGTTAATTTTTCTGCTTTTACAAATTTATTTCAAATTTCAAACAGGTCACAATCACGTATGAAGTTCATTCAGATTCTGTAAGCATCATACGCCGCAGTAGACCTTATTGAAGTTATGTGGGATCTCTTAAATAATAATATGTTATAATTACGTTCACGTATGGTACGAGATTATTTAATAAGATACCGTAAAACGCAACGAGAATACTAACCATGTGGAATAATGTACACATACACTATATTTTAAAGTGAGAATATGTAACTTAAGTGAAATGTATACTTCTGTCATGACTCACGTTTTAAAGAATAATTTAATGAAAACTTTATATATAGTTTGAGGCATGTATACTCTTTATTTTTTTTAATTCTGTAAAAAAAAACTAAGCCTTTCTAACATTTTTCAGGTGTACATTTATTTAGGTACTTTAAATATTATTATTTTTGTTTGTTTGAAGCACCAAATGCATGTGCTACCAAATTAGCTGTGTTCTACATTTTTGTATACAAAGGACGTATTTCATTGGTCATACATCTATATTTCACACATCCAGAAATAACTTAATTGCCTTTAAAAAACTTAGTGTTCTTACTACGTATGTTTCAGTCCTCTATACGTGAAATCTGATCTGATCTGATAGTTTTCGTTGTTTTTTGTTTTCTGTTTGCCACGTGCGGGATAATTCTATATGACTTTATTTTTATGTTCATTCTTTGATTTTTTTCTTAGACAGCACGTACTTATGAGATGATTCTAGACGACACTTTTTCTAAGTTAGTTGACTTCGATTGAACTTTCAGCATTACAATTTTTCTGCTAACTTAATATAAACTAATTACCTTTTCAATTAGTGTTTATGTCATTTCATGAAAAAATGTTATTATGGATATGAAAATAATAGTTATGAAAATATATACGAGTATGTTGCATTATTGAAATTTAATATTAGTTTTTTAAACAAATTAATATTTTATCTTTAAACAATAGCAAAAAATTGCATGTTTGCAACATAAACTATATTAAACCTTGACCAATAATAAAATACAATAAGGAGTTTAAAGGACATTAAATAAAGCTATTTATTAAAATGTAATGTAATGAATTATATTCACTTAGTAGTTATTACAAGGTAGATTTCCTGCGATGTACAATCTCAATTGACTTCAATGGTATGGGCGTAACAAATGCCACTGCATCATTTCAATGAAACTCAACTTTCGAAACTACGTTTTAAAAGATAACATCGCCATGTTTTTTCCTGTGAATAGAATGTGACTTAAGTAAACGATTAGGGTATCCATAATGAAGTGTCCACAGCAATACTGCAGATTTTTGGGGGGGGAAATATTGCGATATAACCAAATTTACCTTAATCCAAAGTTTAAATAAGAAAATCACCTGCTTATACGAATCATATTCTACGTCTATATGGCTTCCATATTTACAACAGAACTTATGTACCTAGAAAAACCCACTTATGACAATACTTGCCGGATAAATTCATCGAATGACAAAGGTAGGGGAATGTGGGGCAAAACCGGACGGTTAAAAATAAAATAGCACAGCATTTTAATAGTTTATAATGGGAAATAAAAAAAATACATATTCTTATAATTGGGAATTTAGGTTTTAGAAAATATAAAATAACATAGAGAATTTATACAGCAAATCAGAAAAAAAAATTGTTTTTGTAAATGTTACCTTGTCCAATTTCTACCCCCATAGTAGGGGTAAAACCGGCCAAGCGCTGGGGCAAAACCAGCCGTTTTCTAAACAATTCAATATTAAGAAAACATGCATTTGTTGCACTTGAATGAAGCTAGACCGTCTTCTAGCAAACCGGTGTAACCTTCGTGGGCCCATTTCCCACATGTTATACATTGGACCCATCCATCATTTTTTTTTGTTTTGTAATATGACTCATGGCAGTATAAACACAACTCATCACAAGTCTTTGTTTCTTCATTGTCTTCATCAGAACTTGATGACGACATTTCTTGGTGAATATTTTTTTTGCTTCTTATGCTTTTTCTTAGTATTAGCAGACGTCAGCTTTCTTTTATACTGTCACGCGTTTTGATTTTTGTCTATTTAATACTTCCTCCAACTCATTTTTATAAGGTGATTCTGTTAGGACTACCGTCTGCCTCGCTTACGCTTATTTTGTTCAGTTGCCCTTTTAGCTTGTGGCACAGGAAATAAGTCTTTAGGTGATTTTAAAAATGCGGAACAACTGTTAATAGTTGATGACTATTGGGTAATTGGTCTGACACGATCTTCTTCATCCTCATGTATCACATTATCTGGTTGCCCCTCGGGTTGCCGTATATCACTTTTCATCTACGTTTTGTTCTCGTTCCGTGGTTTCAGCTGCAGCAAAATCAGCTTCTCCAAAAACGTTAAAATTAGTTGGATAAATTCCAGTCTTTCTGAACCCGGAAGCGGCTGTTTGTAAGGTTGCCGCTTTTTCATAAGCTATACCGAACAATTTACAAATCTGAAAATGCGTAATTACACGTCCAGGATTATTACGAAGCCAAGTTTTTTGTTCTTGGCTGTAATACGCGCATACGGGTGCCATAAAACTAACGTCCAGCGGCTGAAGACGGTGAGTACAATGGGGCGGGAAACATAGCATGACAATACCGTTTTCTCGTGCATAATTGATAACGTCGATGTTAACTGCCTCTATAGCCCTTTGCATTTGTGTGGCATCCCACGTCTGCCTTGTAGTTTTTCTCTGATAATTTCTCATTGCGAATGTACATTAACTACTGCAACAATAAATTAGATAATATGTGAATTACATCTTTATTGCCATCGGGGCAAAACCGGACATGTCCGGTATTGCCCCGTCCGATTATGCCCCACGGCACCTGTTTTACAAACACTCGTCATAACCACACTCTCTCTCAATTTTTAACTGCTATTTTTACATGAATAAACGGCGCTAGTAACCTAATTCCTACTGTACAAAAATTACTTTTCAATTCAAAAGATTACATTTGTTGTAGGTTGCTTGAAATAATGAATAATGAAGATTACTTACCTAAAAAAAATCACAAAACTTGTTACGCCGCCGCTGGTTGGCGGGGGCAGCAAGCTGAAAGAAAGGGAGACGGGACTTTGCTGGGGATAATATAACCTCTACGCGTGGTGGGTTCGCGGTGGTGAAGGGTGCGCGGAGACAATTTGGCCGGCGGCTAGCTCACCGGAGATTGGGGGTGGAAACCCGTCTCCGATCCCCGCGCGGTACCACCAAGGTTATATTATCCGCCGAAACGAGAGGTACAACACAGGGTCGACACAAGCACAAAAGAGAAGAACGAGAGTAAACAAATAGGACAGTACTTTAATAAAAATAAAAAAAACAATTAACAAATACAATATAACAAAAAAATTCCCTAGTCTAGTGCCCAAGTTATCAAGGTATCGCCAAAAAGGGCCTAGTAGGCACGGTGACCCACTCTTAGGGGTAGGCCTGAGGGCACGGTCGGAGCGGTGGCTCTACTAATCTAGCGTCAGTGGTAATGACTAATAATGACACACGTCTGTAAATTATTCAAGATATGTAGTGTGCCCTAGTAAAATCCCGGTACATAAACTATATTTAGGGCCGGATGCTGTTCTGCAAGGCCAAGTACAAAGCGTGATTACGGGGTGGATCTTATAAATCCCCTTGGTATATATACCGCAGGTTTACAAATGTGTCTGCAGTGTTGGATATCCCGATAGGGGTAAGGTTCCCTGCCCTACTGTGTCTCGGAGATTTAAATAGTATCTCTTAATTCTAGGAAGCAATCTAGGTTAGAGCCAACCAAATAGGTTCTAATAACCTAAGCAGTGTCAAATAGAAATGATCGGTCTGACCGACAAGCCCAGGTAACGAATGTTAACTAAACGCTTACAATCTTAGCAATGACCTTAATTGGTTCCTGGTCCTAGATCCTAGATGGGTACTTGAAGTCCAGAAGTAGCTGATGTCCGGTAGAGGTGCCCCGGTCCCTGACCATGTGGTGGAAGTGAGGTTAGGTTGCTTCCGAAGCCGTGTGTGGGCCCCAGAAAGGTGTCAGGTGTATAGCTGATGTAGGCTAGTGGCTAGTGTGATCGCAGGTGTGAAGCAGTGAGCTGCGCCCGCAGGGCGAAGAAAAGCGATAGCGGCAGAAGCGGGTGTGACAGCAAGAAGCAATAACAAAAAAAAAGGAAACAGAAGAAAAAGGCCTAGAAGTAAACATGCAGCAATTAGTCATGCAATTATATGCAGTGCATTTAAGTGTGTGTAAGCTTTTCCCTACCTTGGTAGTGGTGTGTGGCCTATAGGTGGTTATAAAACTGGTATATTTGCCGAGACAATACTCTAAAATCCACAAAGGTGCGTCCTCAAAGACAAATAAGAGTTATTGATCTCAGACAAAAGAAGATCGACAAGAGAAAATAATCCGCAGAGCGTGATTCAGATGTCCCAGACACCGAAAATATCAAGTCTTTCTCGTTGCCGGAAAGGAAATGACCTTTTTACCAGCTCCCCAGTTATTTAGGGAATTTTAAGAATAGCTGTCATTACAGGCCAGGTTCACCAACTGTATAAAAGGTAACTTTAATCCTACTGTTAGAAAGAGAAAGGTATATAGGATGGTTTACACCACTAGAAGGCAGAGAAAGGATAAGCACACTGGTGCTCTACTGCCTGAAACTAACATTCTGTGCTGTTCACTTCTATGCTAACTGAGGTTATTGAGCCGGTCAGTTTGATCCCGTAACAAACTTCACTACTACGATCACTGCCGTCAACTTTGTAGCACGTAATGGCGGCTAGGTGTCGGGTATAATTCAACGGATAGCTGGGAGATGGCAGCAGCTATTTCGATTTTATGAATGTGTCCGGTTGTGCCTCGGTATCCAGTTCTGCCCCACATTCCCCTACTCTTCAATCTTCAATAAATAAAAAAATCGATTCAATCTTCAATAATTCCACCATTCTATAGCAGCTGCAGAATACCTTAGAGTCCATATTGCTTTTGTATCTCGAGACGATTAAAACAATCCACAAAACTACATAAATTATTCCTTTCAACATGTTTTTGTACCTCTACAAATGTGTGCTTTTATGGGAAATCGAAGGTGATACATATCCAACGCTGAATGTTTATTGCACGTCTTATCAAGTTTGTGGAATTGATATTTTATGCGAATATTCCAGTGTCATAAACTAGGAATGTTCTAAATAAAAATAATTGACACTCCTACTCATGCCATCTTTAGAACAAGCGAGGTTATCTGGTACACATATCAGCTTACGTGTAGTAAGTGTGACTGATCTTTATTTAATGTATACTTGCAACATAATAATTGTTGATTTATTGCACTGTTCTACATTTTGAAATTTGTTGTTCTCTGAAATTTTCTTTTTAGAGAAAAGAAGATAAGTTTTTAGAGAAGAGAATAAGAATATAAAATATGAATTGAATATGAATTTAAGAAGTTTTTCATTTTGTATCGGAGAAAGTATACAATAATACAATCAATAAACAATTTTGTTGTTTCCAAGTGTTCCAATCCCGCAAACTTTGAACTACCTCAGGGAAATACTCGAATTAAATGATTTAGACGATACAATTTTTTAAGGAATACATTCGGCTTACCAGTATTTGTATGAATCAAAATTGTTTTCAGTATAATGGTGAATATTTTCAACAACATGAGGGAACAGCAATGGGTAACTCCTTGTCACCTTTCATTGCAAATCTTTTTATGAGTAAATTTGAGACAGAAGTAAATGATAAATTCGAGTATTTCCCTAGAGTTTGGTTCAGGTATGTGGACGACCGATCTTCGCGGTATTTGATACAAAAGCAATTAGTTTAGATAATTTTGTTGCCAAATTAAATAACCGTTTCCCTACCATAAAATTTACATATGAAGTGGAACACAATGAACAGCTACCATTTTTAGATGTATTAGTTATTAGAAATAGTGAAAATAAGTTAGAGTTTGATGTCTATAGGAAAGAAACCGCGACTCTTAGATATATTCCCAACGATTCACACCACCCTTTCCAACATAAAATGGCAAGTTTTAATTTTCTAATTCACCGTTTGTTAAATTTCCCCCTCAGTAAAGAGAGGTTTGAACATGAGAAACAATTAATTAAGAATATAGCTAAGAGTAACGGTTACTCAGTCCATTTAATAGCTAGTTAATAAGGAAGCATAAATTTAAGAGAACCCTGTACAATTCCACGACTTTTCGTAGAGATACTGACAATTCGAAATTTGCTTCGTTACCATATGAACCTAAATTCACCCGCGGACTAGACAAAATTTTTAAAAATATCAATATCAATTTGGTTTATAATTCTAAAAATAAACTACAGACGCTTTTGGGTAACCCCAAAGACACAATCAACAATACCGAAAAGTCAGGAATATACGAAATAAGTTGTAAAGATTGTGATCAAAAGTATATTGGGCAAACCAAAAGATCTATATTGACTAGATTTAAAAAACACATGGCTCATTTGAAATATGGCAGAACAGAAAAATATTGTGTTGCCCAGCACTCTTTTGACAACAACCATAGGATAGATATAAATAATTTAAAATTAATTAGAAATGTAACAAAGAGTAGACAGTTGGATGCTTTTAAAAGTTTAGAAATCATTAAGTGTAACAATAGTATGAATAAGGACAACGGTCCGATACCCATCAGTCCACTGTTTGCTTTGATAAACAAAGACAGTTACGGTTCAGTGAACCGTGGCAACAAATTTGGTATAAATAGTGCAAGTGTGTAGGCTAGAATTTAGTTTTAATCTTCTCCTGAAGATGCCAACTTGGTTGGCGAAACGCGCGTCGAGAAAAGTGTAGTAGTTCGGTGTTTCGTGGAAAACGTCCAGTTTTTTGTTTCTACACCGAAGGTTCCAGTACCCACTCCAGAATTTTGTTGTCTTTTTTCGCTTGTATTCGCCGCGATTGGTTTCACCTTTGAGGGCCCAACAGTAGTCCGCTAACATGTTTGGGGTCCATTTTCCACTATACCGCTTCTCTATTTGAACATCAATTTGCTGGTGAAATCTTTCGCCGTGTTCATCTGAAACTGCGCCTAAATTGTCAGGGAATAATTTCAAATGCAGTGAAGAAAATACAGCTTAAGTGACATGTTGCAAGATAACGTCTTGTAAGATTGGATAAGTTCTTCAACTAGATCTTTGTAGTTATCCTACTGCTTGTTACCTAGGAAGTTGCTACATACATTTTTGAAGGCCGTCCCGCCCTATTTCCTTTTCTCGAAAGTGTATCAAAATTTTCGTCTTTAAAAAGTTCTTGTATTCGCGGCCCACCGAGCATTCCTCCTTTAAGCTTTGCCTCACTTATACGCGCGAATTTCCGTCTCAAATAAAGAAAAGCATTTCCTTCTGTATTTAAGGCTTTAATAAAATTTTTGATAAGCCTTAGTGAACTTATCGCATAGGTACATCCTTATACTAGCTTTGCAATCAATCAAAAATGCTGTTGATGTTCTCTAGATTTTGCTACGTGATACGACCATTCACAGGTCAGTGTAACGGTTACATAGGTAGAAATTATCGAAATAACACAAATGTTGAGCGGTGAGGATTTTCATGCACAACAGTGTTATTAATTTCTAAGGTACAAGCTATTTTATCGATAATTCTGATCATATGCAAATCTGACCACGAAACCAACTTACTTACGCAATTTTAATTACGTATTATGTTTATTCATGACGTAGCGTTGGCAACAGTTTGGTTTGTTCTTAATACATTGTAAATTTACCTAATTTCGTTTATCAAGTAGGTAGACTGACGCACTGTAACACTTTCAAAATGCTGTAATTAATATTTTTATCGATTATGTAAATAACCTGTTTCATGCCAGTTTAGAAAATATCTGCAGTTATAATTTCTATGCGATGCTGCTAGAAATCAATTTATTGTTGGGGAATAAGCTGGACTCTTGAGGTTTGTTCGTTTAAAATAGAAGTGCAATAAAATTATTTCTTTTCACCATAGTTTACACTAAGTATATGAGTGAATAAGCATAATTTTATGTAATAAAGAGTACGGTACAAAAAGTTAATAAACAGGGATATTTAAGTAATATGATACTTTCAAACTTCCAAGGACACATTTTCATTAAAAAATCAATACTGTTGGCCGATCGTGCCGCAATTCAACGGCGTGCGGCGAGCGGGTCACTGACTTTAGTCGATTCTCCAGACCGTCTGGCAGATTCTAACGTTATTATTAGTGTGTTCGAGGTGTCTATGTCATCGGCGTCAGTATTGCATTAGGATAATAATAAAATATCACACGTGAAAACGCTTAAAAAACAACAATTTGTTAACAAAGTGAATAAATTCATCCGATATTTCGAAGACTTACTTTATGGATATTAGATGGCATAGATTTTTATATTTAGTAGATCCCTCCTACCTCGCCTACGCTTAGATGTTTAATAGACCCCCTCCCTCCACCTCCCATCACTTAGACGCATCTTATATCCAAACTGCCATTCATTTGCTCCTTGGAAATAATAGAGTTGATATTCGATTTCACATCATATTATCTTTTATATTTTTATTAATTGTTAATGTAAGATTAGTGACCTGCTCACAATAATAATGTTCAGGACTAATAAAATTGTATACGTTACGAAACATATACATATTACATAGTTTTGGAAAGTGGAAAATAAGTTAATTTAAAAAAATGTCTATTACAAAAACAGTCTATTGGATGTAAAAATTAAAAACACAAGTTCACTTTTATTATTTTGCGATCGTCTTGTATTTTTAACATATTCAAAATGTTTGCAGTAAAGATCCTCCAACTTTTGTATTCTATCTTGATGAATAAACCTTTTAAAGAGGTGGCAAATTACTAACTATTTACACACCTCGTGGTGTGTAAATTAAGTAATGAGACTGGGAACGTAACGCCCGATCTAGCAACACTGCGGAGACGGGCCTCGAAGGGGCGGTAGGTTACCATGTAATACACCTTCATTTCAAGTTTGAACTTGTTAGAATCTTTTGTTTGTTCTTTGTGCCTGTTTTCGTAAACCGGTCTTTTCTAGTGCGTTTTAAAAATGATTGACATTAATTTTGAGCAACGGTGTATTATCAGATTTTGCTTCAGACTTGGCACAGCGCAACGGATACTTTTGCAAAACTTCAACACTCCTATGGAGACAGTGTTCTTTCAAGAGTCCAGGTTTTTCGGTGGTTTAAGGCATTCTCAGAAGGAAGAGAGTCGATTGAAGATGAATCACGTAGCGGAAGGCCTTCATTTTCAAGAACCGATGAAAATGTCGATAAAACACGGGATCTTGTGCGTTCAGATCATCCGTTGACGACAAGAATGATCGGGGAAGAGTTAAATTTTAATCACACCATTGTTTTGAATTGGGGATGAGAAAAATCTGCTCAAACATAGTTCCAAAAAATCGTTCGCAGGAACAAAAGGACATTAGAAGAGAAAGGTGTCTTGACTTTTAGGAATCGATTGAAAATTGTCCCCATTTGATGGAACGTGTCACCTAGCGCCAAAGCATGGAATGGCACACTTCAAGCTCTCCAAGACCCAAAAAAGCAAGAATGAGCTAGTCGAAGACCAAATGCGTGCTGATTTGCTTTTTTGATAGCCAGGGAATGTCCACAAAGAGTTTGTACTTCCAGGCCAAAAAGTAAATCAACACTTTTACAGGGAGGTTCTTGAAAAACTTCCAAAAAGGGTCCAAGACTGAGACTAAACATCAAGAACAACTGGATGTTGCATCACGACAATGCATCTTGTTACACAGCCATTTCAGTAAATGAGTTTTTATCCAGTAAAAACATTCCTGTGGCTCCTCAGTCTGCTTATTCCCTGATTTAAGTGCATGTGACCTTTTTCTCTTGCCTAGATTGAAAAATCACCTCAAAGGGTGTAGTCCACTTCAGCTGTAGCCCACCAGCTAAAGGTTATTCCGGTATATGAGTTCCAGTACTGCTATGAGGAACGGAAGAACCGTCTCCAGCGCTGTGTGGCTTCTCAAGGGAGTTATTTTGAAGGAACCAATGCTGAATTGTAATTCTATTCTAGCAGAAAAAATTAAAAAAAAGTCAGTCCCATTATTTAATTTACACACCTCATGGTTGACAGAAACTGAATATGTTAAATTGATTCCGTTCATCACGTTGATCTATCAGTGAATGCTTATTGATCAATCTCTTGTTCGTTGAACTTGACAGTCGTTTTCATTACGGTTCTTGTATTCTATCTTGTCATGCGATCGAGATTTTGATCAATTACTGATTGATTGCGCTGATCTATCAGCGTGAACCATTGATATTTAATTACAATTACATGTATTAATAACACTATTAACTGTAACAAATGACCCCTAGCGATTACTTATATACATATATTATATCAGATTTCAAGGCAAGGGTTTGTAAACTTATAAGGATACATTGAAATTACGGCTCGACTGGGAGAGAAAGTGGGTCTTAGTTCTAACTTTGGTATATTACATCATAAAGTATTTTACAGTATGACTTTTAACCATTATTCATCGTTTATTAGTTTATCACCGTTGTATGTACATATATTATCTGCATAATATGACACTTTTGACCCCGACTCGTCCCCTATTGCATAAAGAGGTTAAGTAGTTGCTCAAATTGTGTACAGTAAGAGTTACCATACTGCGTACATAGGTGGATATTAAATACATATTAAATGGTACATTTTTATGTCTAAGTTAGACGAATTGACTTACAACAACCCCCCCTTCTTAGCGGAAATCTGGACGTTGCCAGATCTAACTGTACCTTCGCATAATAGGTTTTTATAAAAAACCCTATATTTATAGAAATGCATTGACGTACTATCAATTATAAGCCAATTTCAATTTCAGACTGTGTTGCGTATAATAAGGTTTACTCTTATCTTTTTTCAACTTTACCGTGAAACAATTATCTATTAGGAATATTATGTTGATGTGACAACAGCGAAGCAAGACAGAAACTACGTACAGTCAAAGTTCCGGCGAGTCGAAACAGAGTCGGACTCAGGTGACTGTTTCTGCAAAGCGATAGTGCACAGAAAATCATAATACAATAGTGAATAGTCGAATAAACGTACTGGGGGAGCTAACTATTACACGAAAACTTAAGGAAACTTAAAAAGGACTTACCCACAAAAATTCATAAAATGTTTAATACAAAAAGTAATATTACTTTTTAACTAGCATATGATCTCTTTTTGCAACTTTTTTCGTCTATGGTTAAACAGTTTCAGTTTCGTTACAGCTGATTTTGTGTTACTTAAAGAATTTTGCCTTTAATCTGACGAAAAATCTTACATGTCTTAAAACCGGTATTATGGGAACATGTATTTGGAACAGGTATACCATTAAAACAGGAAAACATCATACCTTTTTCGTAAAATTCTAGATACCGACGCTGCGTCGAGGTATCCAGAATTTTTGAAAACAGGTATGATGTATTCATGTATTCATATTCCAAGGGCATACATGTTCCAAATACCTGTTTGGCAGGTATAAAAAACTGGCAAGTCAGACTCGAATATTTCGTTGGCTTAAAGGTAAAATTTAGTAAGTGATACCAAATCAACTGTAAGAAAACTGCAATTGTCTAACAAGAGACGAAGAAAGTTGCAATATAAGTCATTATAATAATATATAATAAGTAATAATATAAGTCATTATGCTACAGTAAGGATGTAATATGCTTACATTGAAAGGTTTACTTGCCAAAATGAAAAGGACATTACCAGCTATTTTTTTTAGTATACTGCTATCATAGACTTGTGATATATGGCAACAATATGGATACTATTGGATATTTTTTAACACTTTATATACAGGGTGTTTTGGCAATATGATAAATTTCAATATAAAAACTCGCCATTACTATGAACATAGCACTCCGGCATATGTTTACGCCAAACTAGAGTTTGAAAGTAAAGTGTAACAAGCCATACATTCTTGGAAAGCGGAAGAATGCAGCTTTTGTTTGGTGTAAACAGATTCAGGGTGTTGCATTCAAAATTGTGGCGAATTTTAACGTTAAAATTGACTGAATTTTAAAAACACTGTAAGACAAATAACAAAGTGATAACATAGCACGAAAAAAACTTTTTGTAATAGTAAATCGACTGGCGAAAACCTCATCCTTGTAAGTTCACTCTGTCAAAAGATATTTACGATCAAAATGGGTCAGGAAATCTCTGGGACACCCGGTATACAAATACATGGTTCTCTATAACATGTAGTCGTTTTTGTTTTAATGTCCTTACATTTTCCTTTTTGGGGTAATTTCTTTCACTTTTAAAGTGATTTTCCGTGCTTTCTATTGATCAACATTTTGGCCCGCGATTGTTTGACTATGAATGTATGCATTATTTTCTGTCACACTGCCACAATTTATTACATAACAACGATCTTTGTATGAATTTTTGGAAAGTAGAAGAAATATTTAAGCATACATAGCGTATTTTTATGTTATAAAAAGAGCATGTGATGTCGATCTTAAAGACAAAGCTGCAGGTGACAAGAGTATTTTAATGCGTCCGAATTTGGTCGCCAGATGTCGTACCAGACAATTTCGGATCCCAATACCGAAACTTTTGTTTTCTATAGATACACTAAAATTCAATTATTGTGGCTCCTGAATTTTAATTCTTCTTCCTCTTTGAGTTTATTTCAATTTTCTAAAACTATACAAGAACTTAAAGTATACCCCAGATTTTATGAAAAACTTGTACTTATTAATAAGGAGAAGCTATAATGTTCGGCTTTTGCAGTGATAGTTATGAAATGGGACATACAACACAAAATATTCACCATATTGAATTTGCAGTTTGACAAAAAGGAGAACAGTATTTTATTTATTTTCCTGTATAGTAAAATTACGAATTATGCTTATATACATACATACATTCTTTGCATGTATTCTTTGTAATTTATTCTTACTGTTGCTCAAGAGAAAACAAAAAATTAAACTTTCGAACAGTCAAGATGTCCTTTCAAAATGCTACGATTATCCAAGTAGTAATGCTCTCTCAATTTACCTCGTGAACGCTTAAACTCATATTAATAATAGCCTAGGTAAATCATAAATAACCGCATATCTAAAAGATATAACTTACTCCGATGGAAAAAATCTCTGCACACTTAGAGTGCGTGTCGTAGCTACCAGAGTCTTTGCGAGCTATTTATAAGTTCGTTACCTTTCGAGGAAAGCTACTGCGCGTATACCTACTTCATCGTATCATCTAAATTAAACCTGTCAGATCAAAAATAATAATGGTAGATCGCAGCGTAGAATGCATATACTCTTGCCAGGAATGTAGTTAACTGCAGTTTTTACAAAAACTTGTAGAGACAGCATCGTTCTTTCCATTCGCGCACCAGGATATCTGTTGCAGTTTATACCTTGTACTCACTATCAGCCTACTTTGGTACTTTGTTAGAAAATAGTTGCAACAAATGTGCATGTCTAGTCTACTGATACATATTTATTGTTACATTTGATTTTTAAATACCTACATATATGCCCGGTACTTTTATTACTGGTTAGAATAATTAAACGTTCGATTAATGGTTTAAACATACAAACGTGTATTTATTGGTCCCGATTAGATTAACCAACGTTTAATTGTAGGCTTGTCCTTTACCAAATTTAGTTGTACCCAGAAATAGTGATTGAGGCTTGGTTAACTCGGTTCTGTACTATTTTACTCTACAACAACCGTGGATCTCTATTTTTATATTGTTATTAGTATACATTTACATATGACCAGGAAATTATCGATTTTTTAGGAAATATAGGAACTTGCACTACAGTAACTGTTGCTGGAATTTGAAATTCTCGTAAATTCGTAATGAACTGGTGATTACTAGATATACATAAGTAGAAAAAAAAAACAAATGAAATTTGTGAAAAATTAAAAAAATAGGTTCCCCCACCAGAAATGGCTTGGAAACAAACGGCTTGCAATTCAATATATCTATTCACAATTATCAAGTGAATACACACAAGTGAATACGCACAACTGATTCCATATTCATAAAAGCTTAAATCACTATAGCAAGATTAACTTTTCGTTCTGGTGCGTTAACAGTTCTTATTGGGTAGTGATTGTGCAATTTAGTTTTTTCTGTAGATGTTACGAGGTGTAGCTATCAAATAACCGAATTGATGCTGCTACCAGCGAGCTGCGAGCATGTCGCGACAAGTTTGAACAGAACTGTATCTGGTGATACTTTGCTGAGCTCGCTGGACACGCCAGTGGGTTGCTCAGTTTGACTGTAGCAGTCGTTTGAATTAGTCTACGCACTAGTGACGCGTCGAAAAATGTTAAGTATTCAGATGGAGCAACGGGTTCCTTCATCTCAAGTTTCTTGTTAAACTGGGGAAAACTTTTATAGAAACTTATGTAATGTTAAAAGAAGTGTACGGGAATGAATGTTTATCACGCACAAAAGTTTTTGAATGGTTTAAACGGTTTAAAGAGGGACGTGAAACGACCGAAGGTTATCCGCGCCTCGGACGACCCTCAACATCAAAAACGGACGAAAACATTGAAAAAATTGGTAAATTAAACCGCGAAGATCATCGTCTAAGCATCCGAGGGGCTTGCTGAAATAACTGCAGACTGCGGATATCACGTTCACAGAACTCACGCGGTTGTGAAGAGAAAAAATTGTGTATTACTATTTGTAGATGGTGACGATCGTCAAATGATTTATTTATTAAATGTTTGTTGAGAACACAGACAAAATGATAGTCAGTGGAAGAAAGGTCTGGTGAATACGGTGGATGAGGCAGAACTTCAGAACCTAACTGCAAGAGTTCAAGACGTATCCGTTTTGCTATATGGGGATGCGCATTATCGTGCAGTAATATAATTTTGTCCAGCTGCGGCCGCAGAAGATCGAGCTGGGCGGCCAAATTACGGAATAGAGCACAACAGACAGCGGCGGCGACGGTGGTAATTTCCTCCAAGAATTTCCAGTGAGACACGCCGCGAAGACCCCACCAAACTGACATTATTTTTCTCGGATGTACGCCAGGTTTAGGTATCGATTGTGCTGGAGCATCTGTGTCTACCCACTGGCGCTTACGGCTGTAATTTATCTAAAGTCTCACTTTTCGTCCCTATTAACAAAATTGTTCAACCAGTCAAAACGGTGACTGCGGGAGAGAAGTTGTGTGC
Source organism: Aromia moschata (assembly GCA_029963805.1). Taxonomy (NCBI): domain Eukaryota; kingdom Metazoa; phylum Arthropoda; class Insecta; order Coleoptera; family Cerambycidae; genus Aromia; species Aromia moschata. The sequence continues at coordinate 96,092 of JAPWTK010000728.1, forward strand.
AAATGTTACTCCGATGCTGGCTATCGGCTTCGCTTAAGGGCTTGTTCCCGGCTTACGTCCCAAAAAAAGTATTTTTTTATGATTTTTTTTGCACAGATATTTGAGATGAATGGTATACAAATAATATATCATTGAATTAAGCGACTCTTGAAGTACAGAAAAAAAAAGTTTTATTGGAATTTTTTTACAAAATAGCGGCTGTACAGTAGTTAACGTAGACCACTATTTCAAAAAGGCCTTCCGCGGCAGGCAGTAGATGTCTCGTCCAACTCAACCCAGAATTAAAAAAAAATGTATTATCTACATGAGTTTCGCTACTGAAGTACACATGCTTATGTTTTTAGAATTTTTTTTCGCGAAATGGCGAGTGTTTTAACCAAAAATCGTTTTTTTTTTTTTACGAAAAAATCGACCTAAATTGTTTATAACTTTTTTTTTCTGTTAAACAATCGCTAAAATCGTGTGTACTTAAGCAGATAATTAAACGATGAAGCTACAGTTCAAATTTCGAGACAATCGGATGAAAACTTTTCGAGTTCTACTGCTGGCAGATTTTGAAAACACGATTTCGAGAAAAACGCGTTTAAAGTTTCAAAATGCTATAAATCTTAAGTATCTTAAAAATATGGCCCATAATAATTTTTTTTACCTTCAGTCTGCTATCCCTGCACAATACAATTGTCCTTCTAGGGCCTTATTTTGCACTTCTTCATCTTTTTTTGCCGATGTAATGCTGCGTCTAGCCTCTTTCCTCTTCAAAAAGCGAGCGTCGCGAAAATGGGCACAAATTGTGATTTTGAAGCATGAAAGTTTCTTCAGAAATTGATTTTAAGACATTTTGAATTTAGATCGGTACTTGGGCGTTGTAGATTTTGATACTAGATCTAAAACAAAAAATTAAGCCGGGAGTAAGCCCTTAATAAACGTTGTACCCACTTACTCAACATTTGGACTTGCCTAGCGTTTCGAGTCCACATAATACCGTGACCCGGCTACAGCCGAGCTCTCGTGCCATCTCTCGTGTGGTTCTATACGGGTTTGCATCGACAATCATTTGCAAGCGCTCGATATCCAGTTGAGGTGGCCTAACAGGTCGTGGTTTATTGTCGATGCTGTAGTCGCCAGATCGGAAACGTGCGAACCATCTTTTGCATGTTGCTAAACTAGGGGCATTGTCGCCATACGCGGTCACTAGATTTCGGTGTTCGGTTGCATTAAGGCCTAAACGAAATTCATATAATAACTTTTCATATCATAATTCATATAACACTTGATGTTTCGCCTATTTTCACGTAGCACAATGCAGTTCCGCTCTGATATTTAATAATGTTGACGCACATACTAATCTCAATACTAACGAATCAACCGGATAATATGTCTGCAAGTTTTCGTGTATAGCGAGAAAAGAGAACAGTTTACATTAGATATTTACACTACCCCTGAATTCTGATAAAACGCGGTACCACTGATATTCCGCTTCGTGCGAGCAAGAAACAAATACAATAAAAGGCAAAGAACAAACAACACTAATGGCCTACGGCCGCCTGCGCTATTTTTAGTTTCCTGTTATACGCTGTTATATTTATTAATAATAGCATCTTTATTATTATGATTTATGACAGCGTATGTGAGGTAACAATCTGTTCTATGATGTGTGCTTGCCTAAGAGTATCTATGCCATAAATTCCTATACGCGCAGAGCCTGATATTAAAGTACAGTTATGTAATGTCAGTAGGGCAAGTCGGTATGTAAATAAGCGAAATAAGGTGTGGTCCTCCAACGCTCGTCTGGCATTAAGACTTTGAACCGCTCTTATATTTATTAATACGCTCTGTAATTTGCCTCCGCCTTAGTCATCCGTACTGCTCGCTGCTCTCGATGAGCAGAAATTAGCAACATTCTGCCATATAACAGTTTATACGAGGTGTGTAAATTAAGTAATGAGACTGGCAACGTAGCGCCCGATCTAGCAATACTGCGGAGACGGGACTTGGAGGGGACGGTAGGTTAACTTGTAATGCACCTTCAGTACAAGTTTGAACTTGTTAGTCATTTGTTTGTTCTTTGTGACTGTTTTCGTAAACCAGTTTTTTCTGGTGCGTTTTAAAAATGAGGGACATTAATTTTGAGCAACGATGTGCTATCAGGTTTGGCTTCGGACTTGGACACAGTTTGGATTCGGACTTGGAGACTTCTTCAACACGCCTACGGAGACAATGTTTTTGCAAGAGGCTAGGTTTTTCGATAGTTTAATGTATTTTCAGAAGGAAGAGGGTCGATTGAAGATGAACCACGCAGCGGAAGGCCTTCATCTTCAAGAACCGATGAATATGTCGATAGAATACGGGATCTTGTGCGTTCAGATTGTCGGTTGACGACCAGAATGATCGGGGAAGAGTTACATTTGAATCATACGCTATTCAGCAGATTTTGACTAACGAATTGGGGATGAGAGAAATCTTCGCCAAAATAGTCCCAAAAATCCTTTCGCAGGAACGAAAGGACATGAGGAGAGAAAGGTGTCTTGACTTTTTGGAATCGATTGAAAATAATCACCATTTTATGGAATTGGAAAGGCGGTTAACATGTAATGCACCTTCAGTACAAGTTTGAACTTGTGAGTCATTTGTTTGTTCTTTGTGACTGTTTTCGTAAACCGGTTTGTTCTAGTGCGTTTTAAAAATGAGCATGAGCAACGATGTGCTATCGGGTTTTGCTTCAGGCTTGGACACAGCGCAACGGATACTTTTGCATAACTTCAACACGCCTACGAATACAGTGTGTTTTCAAGAGCCCAGGTTTTTCGGTGGTTTAAGGCATTCTCAGAAGGAAGAGAGTAGATTGAAGATAAACCACCCAGCCTTCATCTTCAAGAACCGATGAAAATGTCGATGAAAAATGTCGATAGAATACGGGATCGTGTGAGTTCAGATCGTCGGATGACGACAAGAATGATCAGGGAAGAGTTAAATTTAAATCACACCATTGTTCATCAGATTTTGACTAATGAATTGGGGATGAGAAAAATCTGCGCAAAAATGGTTCCAAAAAACCTTTCGCCGGAACAAAAGGACATCAGGAGAGAAAGGTGTCTTGACTTTTTGGAATCGATTGAAACTGATCCCCATTTTATGGAATGTGTCATTACTGGTGATGAGACTTGGGTGTTTGAGTACGACCCGGAAACCAAACGCCAAAGAATGGAATGGCATACTTTAAGCTTTCCAAGACCCAAAAAAAGCAAGACTGAGCAAGTCGAAGTTCAAATGAATGCTGAGTTGCCTTTTTGATAACCAGGGAATTGTCCACAAAAAGTTTGTGCCGCCAGGCCAACAGTAAGTAAATCGACACTTTTACAGAGAGGTTCTTGAAGAACTTCGAAAAGTGGTCATGCATGTGAGACCAAACATCAAGAACAACTGGATGTTGCATCACGACAATGCGTCTTGTCACACAACCATTTCAGTAAACGAGTTTTTAGCCAGTAAAAACATTCCTGTGGTTCCTCAACCTCCTTATTTGCCTGACTTAAGTCCTTGTGACATTTTTCTCTTCCTGATATTGAAAGATCGCCTCAAAGGACGTCATTTTGGGACCATAGAAAACATTCAAACGGCTGTAACCGACCAGTTGAAGGCTATTCTAGTATATAACATACAGCACTATTATGAGGAATGGAACCATTTCCAGCGCTGTGGCTTCCCAAGGAAGTGATTTTATGACAATACTGAATTGTAATTCTATTCGAATAAAAAAATAAGTCTCATTACTTAATTTACACACCCCGTGCATTCGTTAATAGAAGGTGTTCCACCTAAAGTGGTTTCTTCCATAACTCTGTTATTGCAAATTTAACAAAAATGTATTAACAGTGTCCGTTTTTGTTTAGAAGCTTAGTTATCGTGCCAAATTTTAACTTTTTAGAAAATAACTTTTTTTAGATGTGTTATAAAAATTGACTTGAAGGTGTTATATTCAAAGAGCTCTAGTTCCTTTAGGGAGTATTTTTGGAGTAAGATAAATTAGGCTAAATCACAAGAGATCAGAAGAGATCAAAATATTTCAAGTAAAAGTTGGCCACATTGATGTGATGCATATTTGAAAAATATTTATAATCATTTAGAGTGCTTCATTCCTGTAATCGCTACACAACTTCATTATTTAAATGGAACACCCTCTATATTGTACATTTTTTAATAGTTCCCTACATTTTAGGTCAACATACAGATTCGTATTATATGGACCAAAGTGGGAAGAACATATATTTTTTAAAACTCGGATCAAAGTTTGCCAAATTCCATCGAGCTTTTGCGGAAATATCTCTCTTAAGGCATATTTCGAACGAATTTTATCGTGATTCCGTTTCATCTTAACACTCTCACACAAAGGGAGGGACTATTTTTCTGTTCTTTTTTCTTTATAAAATTTTAAATGGCATAATTGACTCTCCCGACTTATTACAATCTTTATGTTTTAACATCCCATCTTTCCGAACCAGAAATAATTCTCTATTTTACATAAAAACACCTAGAACTAACATACTGCAATTTTCCCCCATACATGTTATGTGTTCGACTTACCACTTCTACCAGAATAAGCTCGATATCTTCTACACTAATGTAAGCTACGTAAAAAAATGTATTTTGTCGACCTAATTTGTGTTTTGTTAATGTTTGTTCATAAGTGTATTATTATTTTAGTTTAATTTAGGTATTTTTTTTTGTCATTCCTACCATGTAATTGGATTGTATCTGTTTTGGTAGTTGTATGGAAATATAAGCCGTAGCTAACGAAATTTTTCAAATTTTTACATTTAAATATCTCGAGAACAAATGTACAGGGTGTTCCATTTAAAATAACGAAGTTGTGTAGCTGTTACAGGAATGAAGCACCCTGAATGAATGAAACAGTTAAAGGAAATGGGGCGCCCTGTAACATTAGAAATATTTTACAAAGTTACCCAAAATTATATAATGCATCTACATCATTTTGGGTAACTTTTATTTGAAACATTTTTTCTTAAATTCACAATAACAGAGTTATGGAACAAACCGCCTTAGATAGAACACCCTGTATGTATACAGTGTGTCAAAAAATTCTCCTGCCAAAGGGAAACCTCAGATATTTTAGCTAATTTCTTGTTATTTAGCCTATAGTTTACCTTAATTCAAAATTACTCTAATAAAAAATACAAAGGGAGATATAGCTCTTTGAAGATGACACCTTCAAGTTAATTTTTATAAAACATCTAATAAATACGTTATCCAAAAAGTTAAAATTCGATATGATAACTAAGCTTCTAAGGATAAATCGGATATTGTAAATCAATTTCTCAGAACCGTCCCTTTTGGAGCGGGAGGGGGATGGAGGGGTCAACAGACACTATCAATAGTATTTTTTTCGTCTTCTGTGTCTAATTTCAAAACTTCAAGGTATTTTCTAATAATTAATAATAATGTGGTCTAGTTTTAAATTGATATTGTGCACTGTTTTCGATAAACTTTTGTCTTTCTTACATAAAATTCCTTTTACTAAATTACCTAGATCGACTATGAAAAATCAACACAACCATACATTTTCAAATGTCAGACGACAACAGTCAACAGAAAAAACAAAATAAACGAAATTGAACAGCAACAGCAGATCCTTTACAACAGGTGCTCAACAAGGCAACCATCAAGTTGATTCTTTTCTGCAAAGATCGCCTCATTCTTGCAAAATTTTATGTTTATTTCTAATTTTATTAGAAGCAGTATGAATTCTTGTTCAAAGCTGAATACGAGTTTCTATTAGAACGGCGCGGCAGACAGTGGGTTATAATCGGAAAATCCTAGCCAAAAATCGAAAAACCTAATTCGTTATATTCTGTTTTAATTCATATAGTTTTGTGAAGCAGGGTTTCCTGCGTGTAATACTGAAACGACAGCTACCTAGGTTTTATACCTGCCGTTCTACTTCAGTCGGAAGTTCGGCCATCTTCGAGTGCGTAACGGTACGATAATCTGTCCCGAAATACTCAACGTTCGTGTGTTGTGAATTTTTGTTACCTCAAGGTGTATTTCCGACTTAAAGTGGAGGCTACTCTTGAAGGGATGTAAAATATTATCTATGCATTGAAATTCCAATTTTTGTATTTCTTATTATGGAAAATAAATGTTAACTCTGCGCTTATAATACAAACTCGCATGTTAAGGTAGCGAAAGAAAAGTAGGAAAATAGTTTGTACCTACAGCTTTCTAACACTAATTCACAATTTAACATGTGGGAAATATTAGTGGAATAAGAAATTCATAAAAATTGGCTGCTTGAAACTGCTTATTTCAGTGAAAAATGCAAAAAATAGAAAGGCGCGTCCAATAGAGCGTTCTCGGGGCAATTCTAACTGTACTTGCGTCAAAGCAGGTGTTCATCCCCGATACAATAGTAAGTTCCAACCAAGGGGGGAAATGTATATACCTGGTGTACACTATTGACCAGTGGAAGGAGAAATATAGGGTGTCTCAATGTTCCGTGAAATATATATTTTTTATTTTATACTAGTTAACCTAATCCAACTTAACTGAGATTCTCTGCGATCAATTTTTAACACAAAATAATTTTAGTAACATAATGTAACTTAACTGAAGACACGCTGCAATTGTAGGTTTAAAAAAGTTCATACTTTTGGCCCTCTATTTATTTTGGCCCTCTTCAGGGAGTTAGATTAAAATCTTATTAATGAAAAATATAAATAATCTTATCCGAATCAAAATATGTAGCTTTTTAAGAAAATTTTATTTTCGGTTCTCCACTTGTTTTTTCGGTAAGGAGATTAAGTTGAAATTATACAAGCAGAAAATATCAGTGCTCTAATTTTGATCATAATAAGTACCTTTTATCGTGAAAAAATGTTTACATACGGTTGCTACCAGTCCGCCATTTTGTTTCCCTTTCGAGGAGAGTATTAAATTGAAATCTTATTTACAGAAAATATGAATACTCTAATTTGGATTTTTAAAAGTTGCTTTTATCGCAAAAAGCGGTTACTTTCGGGCCGCCATTTTGTTTTTTTGAAATATAAAGTACAAATTTGAAATCAGCGACCCAAAAAACATTAAATTCGATATAGTTTGACAAATTTTCTACCTTTCTCGATTTTTGTCAGGATTTTACGATTTTCAACCCACTGTGCGGTGTAAGCTAATGACTTGGAGCCCCAACACATGCATTATAGCGATTTCAAACAAGAGCACATTATTTAAAAAAAAGTCTTAAGGTTTTCCTTCTGACATTAAAGAATAATACGATTTGTCTTTGGAAACTTACTCATTGTGCCAATTTTGAATTTTTTAGATAACGTCGTTTTTGAGTTGAATATGCCATTTTCAAAGAGTTCTAGCTCCTTTCTGAAGCATTTTTGGAGTAGAGTAAATTCAGTTAAATCACATAAAATCACGTCCAGTACAAATATGAAGTTTCTGTTTGGGAAGACGGTTTCGGACGCGCTGTAAATGTAGGTATATCGGATATATTATATCCTTCTACACACAGTTGTAACTGTAACCACATCTGATCGTACTAGGTATCCATTTTTGAATTGTTGATCTAACAATAATAATTATGTATGCATCAGAAATAGTTGTGCTCTCGCTGAAAATACGGAGAAGTGACTCATCACAAATGTGGGTCAAATACATACAAGTAACTGCACTACCTAAAGGGGTCGACATATGTTGACTTCGAATTTGCTAAAAATGAGCATCATTGGAGTTCGTAACGTTTTGGGTTTGTAAAATGTTTTCCTATGAATAGAAGAAATTTCCTAGAATATGTACGTTATTCTAGGATATGCTGAAAGTATCTTCAAAAAATCCTTAAACGCCATAATCAATGGTATTCTAACAATTCACTTCCAGTAAACGCCTTAAATGTAATTCAATTTACAAGAAAAACCACGCTTATCCGTTGTAATTATACCCTTGACAACATCATCCTAGAAAGACCCGAATATGTTAGATAAGATCTTGGGGTTACTTTAGATCCAAGAGTATTCTTCTCGAGGCACATAGAACTTCCTATAACATTGCACATAATAATTTGGAACTCATCTTACGAAATTCAAAAAAGTTTTAACAACTGTAAAACTCTTTGATTGCTATATATGACTTTTGTTCCAAGTTGAAATATGCAGCAACTGTCTGGTACTCTATTGACAACGTACACATTACATCGTTAGAAAAAATACATAGACGATTCATGAAGTCTGTAGTTTGCATGCTAGATGGAGTTTATCCACATAGGATTTTTTTTCAAATTTATTTATCATTTTAAAAATGTTTGAGTTGTGGTGAACATCTTATGCTCAATAATTGTTATTAAAATTAGTCTTGACTTTATGCCATTGCACTGCAAAACGGTATCATTATTTTTACAATTAGTTGTAATACATGTGACTAATGAACAAATGTATATGAATAATTAATTATAATAAATTAAAGAAATAATTGCATGTGTACATAGCAATTACAGTAATCTGGCTCGAGCTTGAATGAAAATCTTTATAGCTTAGTTTTGTAAAATACCATAATTCAACGTATACTTCTTCTATTCTGAATTGAAAAAGATAAATACGCCTGGGGAACAAAAAAAGCGGTGCAACTTTTTGATGCCATGGGCGTGCTCGAATAATAACTTTTAGGGATGTAGGTAATAATAAGTAATTAACGTCGTTTTTATATCATGACTTTTTTTAGATACATACAAATATGTATGTAAATAAAAAAAGTCGGGATAATACATGTATGTATTATTTATATTTCTTTGTATATTATACTAATGTTCATTTGGCCAGTAATATGTTTTAATTTTTTTGTACTTGCAAACAAGTAACGTTAAAAATATTTAAATATTAAAATTTAAAAATGCGTCAGAATTAAACAAAAAGCCATCTTTATTTAAAATATTGCTCAGCAAGGACCATCGAGAAGGTATGAACATATCCTTGCCAGGAAGGGATGGTTTATTTAATATAAGTTATTTTAAAACAAAAAAATATACACTCAATAAGTAAATATAAATAAACATTTAGAAATAAGTAACAATTCTAAAAAATACTAAATACGACGAAACAAACATTTATGGTGAAATAAATATATAAATAAATCATTAATTCCAATAACGAAAATAAATAGTACAATACAACCATGAAAAGCGTAAATAAAACTCGTAAAACCGTAATAAATAAACGAACAGAAGAAGGCGTCACGTAAAATCGAACCTAACCGAACGTAATCGAACGTAAAAAGTTCGATAGAATCATTCGAATTCGGACGCAGATTCAGATTCGGATTCAGAATTATTTAATTTTATAATCACCGGGTTTACCGACGGTAGGCGAGGGTATTCGGCTTCTTTATTTGTCACACTACGAACTCAGTTTCTCCACAATTCTGTGTTATCTAATTCATCAGTTATCTTTCTCACGTTATCTACTACCGATGCACTTAACGTTGGTGACTGATTATATTTACGCAAACGATCTTTTACCGCCGCCCAAACCATTTCAATAGGATTGAATACGCAATAATATGGTGGCAATCTTGTAACAGGGTGACCGTGTATACTGGCGAGGTGTTCGATGACATATTCATTTTTAAAATTTTAAAGATCAGCATAGAAACGCATATTTAGTTCCATACAAAGTGTTAGTGAACCGATATATCCTTATCCTACCTCGTATAAGTACCTATTTTCAATTTAAAAAGGAAATTATATACAACGCACAAGGTATATTAATAGCCATAAGATAATTTAAAATACAAACCTAATTTATTAAACGTATATGTATACGTATTAAATGTGTAGCTGTTACAAAATATGTAACAATACATAATTTGTTAAAACCGAGAAATCACATAAGTGTTTTTACATTTGTAATTTCTTCTAAATGATAAATATTTATCAATTTCTATGTCTGTTCAAAACTAATTTAATTCTCTACAAGTAGAATCCACTTTTTTTTCTAGTTTGTTTTTAATTGCATCCAAGTGACACATTTCCAATTCGTATTTTTGGCAAGGTGAGATGAAGTGAAAAAAGTGAAACTGTGTTTATGTATTTTGATGAGTCAATTAAATATCATCAGAGAAAGTTATTAAAAGATGATGTTAACGAAGTCGAAACGGAAAGAGTAGATAATCCGCTTCAAGTTGTATGCTTATTAACACACAAATTCGGCCAGTAAATTCACATGCTTATTTAAATGCTTTCGTATGTGTAGAAATCAGATATGCCCATGCACAATGAATACATTACGAATATACGAATACATTATCATACGAATACATAGCTATTTTATAAAATTTAATGATAAAGTAAAACGTAAAACTTGACACTGGATCTAGTGGATATGTGAATACCTAGTCCTATGAATTAGAACTTTGTACTTCTATGAATTAGAACTACAAAACGATTATTTATTTCACAAATGTTTTACTATTATTACATACACATAAGTTATAATTTATAATTAATTTAAGATTATATTGAACCGATGCTAATACTGGAGGTTTCACGAGAAATAAAATGGAAACTCTCGATTTCCTTTTGTATGATTGTAAATGTAGATCGATATGCTATGACAGTTACTATTAACATGCGTTTTTGTTTTTTTTATACACCTGTAGGTACAGATAATAATTAGAAAACAGCCTAATACCTTTTTTTAAGACATATAGCTTCTTTATAAACACCTATAGGCTCATAATAATTTAATAAATTGGTGTGGGGTGCCACAACTCAGTTTCACCCTTTGAGGGGGTTTCACAACTCAAGCACCCCTCAAGACTACATCCACGCCGACTTCCCACTCACCCTCTCTGGTTCCACCCTTGTAGAAGTCTGTGTGAGATCGTTTTGTCTCATATTCATGCCGTGGCATTACTTGAAAGCTCTCGAAGTTATCGGAACACACTTTGAGCGCCAAAAGTGATACTCCAACACCAAACCACCCCCTGAAAATTTGCCACCCTTAGGGGTTGTAAGCAGGTCTTGATGGCACACGTCGAGTCGACCGTCTCCTTCAAATGCTCATTTGCGTTCCATCACCCTTTTTTTGATCACCTCCAAACATTTTTTGAGTGGGGGGTCGGAGTAGGTGTGACTTGGGGGGTGCTTGGGGCATCAAATGGTGAAAGCGGGTTGTGGCACCCCACACCAATTTATTAGGCAGCATTAAAATCAATGGATTCGCCCATCTGAGGTCAAACTACGCAAAACCTCGCGTAAATGCAAAGGAATGTGTTAGGGGTCTGGAAAAATGGGTTGAAGAAATGGGACAGCGACCAAATACACTTACAGAACTTATCGAAGAGGTCTTAGTGTGTGCCGGAATGGAGTTTTTACCAGACAGCGTACTTCTTAGTCCATCCTGCATATCTCTGAAATTGAGGTCAAAATCTTGCGAATTGAAATTTCAACATGGGGTTGCTTCTTGGTCTATGGACGGCGAACCGTTCAAGTCACAACATAATGCATTATATTCGAGTCATTCAAACCAACTCTATAGGCTACCGAAAATTAAAAACCGCAAGTCTCTAACTCGAATAGAATGCAAATGGCGCTAATCTAAAAATTGCTAATTTTGACGAGCAGTTTATTTCGGTATCTGGTAAAGAAACGACCTTAAGAAAATGAATCCACTTGTCTCTTAGCTCAGTTCACCTAATATTAAAATGTATTTACATTGCTGTAGCAAGTAACGCATTGAATAAGAATAAGGCAGAAAGTTACCATAAAATATCCGTTTAGTATGATAATATTTACATAACAGTAAGTTCATGATCAGGGACATGAATCTTCATGAATTTATTACTGATACAACGTTGACCTACAAATTATATATTAGCATTGTTTTATTGTCGCTATCATATAATCAAACAGATATAAAGGTAAGTTTATGGATAACATAATTAATAAGTTGAACTACGTTGTTTCGAAAATGAAGGGCTACAGAAATGTCACCAGGTTAAATCAAATTAATTGAATATTATGATCTGCTCGGTGACCATATTCCTAATATATGAATTTATAATAAATGTTTAATCACGTTTATAATTATACAGGTGGAGAGTATATTGAATAGATATTATCTAGGAACATGTCTTCTAGACATGTTGACATGCATTCAAATTGTATTGCAAACACTGACCGGTATAGAAAACAGGAAGTGCAAAAAAGCAAAAACTATACCTACCTACTAATTTCTTCTTTTAGTATTGAAAATACTTCTGGGCGCGTATTAATGGGAGCTGTCTTGCGAAATATTAACGCCAGCGACATGCAGCGACCTCGACATGGTCACGTAACGACATAGTTGTTTGTCTATGTTTATGTTTGGGTTACATGTGTAGTCCACAATTTTGATGACTGTTCAAGGGGTCCAAGGCCACCGTCGGATGCCCGAGATTTGGTGATTTGCTGAAATGACAAAATGATATCCGACTCATCCGAGATGCAGGGCGCTTATAATTCGAGTACGTTGAATAAAAAACTTCCCAGCAGTACACCGTTTAGTGAAAATTTGCCTGCGTATTTTATGAACTGATGTTGAATGTAAAATAAACATTTGATATTTACTGATCGTTGTAACAGGATGAGCAGATTTGTTATTTTATTAATTTACACTAACATATATACAGGGTGATGCATTAAGAATAAGTAATCTCTAAACTGAAAGATTTACATATGTATGTACATAGTTTTCTAGATACATCAAATGAAAGGTTTTGGTATCATACTCTGTATAAATATAATGGACTATGAAATGTATAAAGTGCGTAACAAAAATAGTTTTAGGCTGAGGCAACTTGCATTTGAGAAATTCTGGAGGAAATAATGTTGCAATTAAAAAATCGAAAATGCAATGTTTTAGAAAATGTAAAGGAAGCTATTCATCTTATGTTAATTGTTTACATTGTAAACAATTTTGAAATCATCTGGTTCACGTTCGAATCAAGGTTGCTGAGTGGATGGATTCTTAGAATTCAAGCCTAATCATTATTATTATTATTATTATTATTATTATTATTTATTATTTTGTAGAATTTTGACAAAGTCCATTAAAGTATTGTTAAAGTAGTTGGATTATTGTTTACAACATGGTAGATACTTCTGCAGTTCCTAACAAATTAAATTAAACATTGACTTGTTTTCGGATTTTGCATGAAAACGTGGCTAAAAATTAATTTATGCATTATGTAAGCACTAGGTATATTAAACAATTGACAATAAATTGTATCAGGTCAACAAGGCATTGAATATCTGACTTCTTAAGAGCTAGACTGGCTGGTAGAGGCGGCTTCTCTTACGAATGCCCCATTGAACGAAGTTGAGGATTGACAATGCTATGAGGCGTCTGTTGCGAACACTCTTCTTTGCCTCGGGACTGTCATCTACAGTTCACCAAAATTTGTATTTGTATAAACTGCCGATTAGGACTATCAGACACCAACACTTGTGAAATCTCGCATCCTGGTGGACAATGTTGCTTAAACAACGATCTCACATCTACAAGATATTCACAATTTTGTCGGTATATGTTATCCACACGCCGGTATTCTGCTATCCATCGGTGTGGATTTCTGTCTGTTTGTGAAACTAAGTAATAGTCTCTTAGATCATATCCCTGCCCCAAATGGTTTTCAAGAATACGACGGGCCAAATTCATCGCAACTGCATCTACATTCTCTGTACACTGCAGGTAGTCCACGGCAGCCAATCCATCGTAAAGGCACATGATGACGATCAGCTTACTAATCGAAAACATTTTTGTTAGGATATGCACGGCAAAGAAACCGCAAACCTGACTGAATATCACATGCAAGATAACCCGTTTAAAACGACAAGACCTTCAGGGTCAAACCGCAAAAAATCGTAACAACAAAACTGTGATTTATTTTTATTATAATTTACTTTAGAAATTTCTACTAGCTGTGTCTGGTATTTTCAATACCCCTACGATACGTGCGTAAGATGCAAGATCTGTGAATTTTTTTTATATTATTTTACCAAAATGAGTTATCAACATAATCAAATAAAGAAACCCAGTTGTGACAATATTTGTTATAGTTTTAGAGAATAACAGGCAAAATGTAAATCAGTATCAGAGTCCGAAATTAATTTTTGACAAACTATGAGGATCCATTTGTAAACTTATTACTTGTTTACTTATGATAGAGATAAAAGATAAAAGTGATAGTACCTCGAGTTTCCTCCTGGAGTTCTTAAAACTACTTCCAGCATCTCATGTTATGAATGAGGTTGATATTGAGGAACCTGAGTCTGGATATCTGCTGCTCGGATGTGCTTATCCTTGCTCCCAGACATGATCTATAGGGTTCATATCTGGAAATTTCGTTACCCAATCTGTGACTCGATGTTATTAAACACATTGTATTTATGTTCATATTTTGATTTTCCTTTCAATTTTCGTTTTCGTTAATAAAACAAATTTTGTTTCGCATGTTAATTTACTGCATTATTTATTTATTATTAATGGAAGTATAGTAGGTATCGATGAAAGTTAAAAAAATATATGTATATATATATATAACCTAAATATGTCTAAAATTTTCTGAAACATTGAGACTTTAAGTTTAAGGGAAAAAAGTCTGTCTGTCGGTCTGTTAACTTTATTGTGTTTTCTGTGTTGAAATATCAACTTAAAATTGGATTTTAGACTCATATCATTAGATTTTGAACTTAATCGGTCAAGGTTGAAAAAAAGTAATCTAGGTAAAATAATCATTTGACTCTCTAAGAGATAAAACAGTTTTTAAATGTAATTCTCCATTTAATGGAAGTGTTAATTTTCTAGAAAGTTAAGACAAAACAATTCTGTAAAACCTTAAGAATGATCTACCTTTTTTCAGTCCCTTACAGAACGTCACTTGATATTACATTGAAACATGAACTACATTTAGTCTAAAAACTGTGCCAAATCTAAAACTTTTAACTGGAAAACTTCCTGAAATATTTTGAAGGCTTACATCTCCTCAGGGCTGCAACTTTGTATAGACGTAAATTTAGATAAATCATCATATTTTGACTTGAACTACACGTGAGCGTTCTGTATCCTAACATTTTTGAGACGCCCTGTATGTTAGTTTTCATTTAAACATGCATACGTGATAAAACGTACATTATGTTTTAATTATCCTTCTTTATAAACCATGTGGTACAAAGTGTTTTATAAAGACGTCTACCTTCTAGTCCAATGTACCGGTTTCTCTGCTGACATTTAGGTCAATAAATCGCCTTATCTATGCGTGCTTTTATGTACAATATGTTATGTGCGTCTCCTTGTTATTATGAATGCGGTGATGCGTGGAACAATTAACTTTCGTCAAATATTTGTACACGTCTAGAATTTAATATGGCCATTCCTATATTTAAGTAGTACTTCGGTTACACTTAACTACCATAGGAAAATATTTGTTCAATAAATTGCCTTCAATATAATCTATCTGCCCAATATCACGAACCACTTACATATTAGTATTTTGAATTGTAAAACCATAATACGACAGCGAAACAAAGTATACAGGGCGTTCAAGTATACAGGTATGTCAGAAATTTAATAGTGTGTTCATGGATCAGAATAATGTCGACAACATGATTTACCTACATATATACAAATGTGCATCCCTGAGGAGTTACAGCTCCTCAAAGTTTCCATTTTAATTTATTTTTATAAGAGATTTCCGTCAGGTGTAGAGATAAACGTTTCAAATAATTTCCAAACGTTGGCGTAAGCCCTAATTATTAGTATGTAAACAAGCAGCTAAATTCTTGTCTATCTCACTTAAAATTGAAGGGTAGTTAATTCTTGAACATGATTCATTTCGTTAAACTTGATTCGTTTTTGGTCTATAATTCTTAAACTAGACAAAATGTCTTAAATTCGGTTACATCATATTGAACACAATTAAAAAATAAAAAGGATCTTATTTTTGTTCAAAATTCTATGGAATATGATTTTCATTTATTATTCCAGGTGGCTATGGAAAACAAAAGCCTATCTCTGATTAATTCATAGACGGTAGATGTAATTTGACAGAAACGGTAAAAAATTAGTAGCAGATTCTTAAAAAAAAAACTAGTTGGCTTTGAAAATAGGTAACTCCACAGAGATGCATAATTATATCCCATATATAATTATGCATCTCTGTGGAGTTGCATAAGTAAATCATGTTAAATCGACATACTTTTGATCCAGGAACACACTGTTAAATTTATGACATACCTTTTAGGAACACCCTGCATAACGAATCTGGAGAATTGGAATTTTCGCCATAACAACAAACATACACTTTAACCAAAACACTATTCTACTCTAGTGACAAAAACATTTTTTCTACAATCGTTCTTAACGTAGTACCTGTATGCAAACTTCACAGTTCACATGATTTTATTTTTTCGTACTAGTGCGTAAATAAGAGGACAATACAAATTATACAAGGGACTAATGAGAAAAAACTCGGGAGTATATTGTTGGAGGCAAAATTATATTAGTACTTCATATAAAGTTTTGCAATTACTTTCCCTACCTACAAGTTGATATGCAACCACATATACATACATACATATTTTAATGCTCCAATACCTAAATATTTACAGCAAATGTAATCACTCAGGCAGCCATTGGGTTGACCCTCAACAAACTTTAATTTTCAAGAAAGTCAGATGGTTGGCCAACTATCCCGACTAGGTTCACTTTATTACACAATTATTCCGGGAGGCACTAGTGGTATTCCGCCAGTGGTATTTCAGAGCTAATGCAATATGAGTTTTTTAATCATCAACCATGGTGTTTATCGTGCATTTTTATAACTTCCAAAGAAGCCTTCAAAAATTTTATTGGAAAAGTTTGCTAAAGTATTATAGTACCTATCCAACTTTCACCGGTCGATTAATGTTAAAAAAATACTATTACCTAACATTCAGTGAATTACAAATACGAGGGTGAGTCAAATATGAGCCAGATTTTTTTCGTGTGGTAGCTAAGGCGTAGGGAGGAGACTCGTACTGCTGGGCGTGGTAGGTGGGGATATCATGTGACTTCCTGTACTCCAGTCAGTTCCGCTCTCTCCGCTCTTCAGTTGACATCGCAATCAGTAAGCAAGAGGTTCACTTTCAGGTTGGAAAATGCATTATTATAAAATTTCTCACAGTTGAAGGTGTCAAATCAGCCGAAATCGTTCGAGGACTTGACGCATAGTTTGAGGAGACTTGTCTGAGTGTACGAATGGCACAAACAATTTTTGGGAGGACGAACACGAGTTGAAAATTAACCTCATGTCCGTCATTGAAACGTTGCCACTGTTCGGCGCCTTCTGGAGGATGGCGGCCGTTTAACAGTTTAAAAGGGATAAGCTTTGGGAGTTCTCAGATAGATGAACTGGGGTTTCGAAAAATATCGAAAAAAGTCGAAAGACGAGAGACGAGAAGTTCGAAAATTTTCGGGGAAAAGACGCGAGTTTCCGATCAGAAACGTGATTCTGACTCGGGTAAAATTGGAGGAAGTTCATTGGACAACACTGGAACACACTCCCTATTGTCTTGACTTATCCCCATGTGGTTATCACATGTTTGGGCCACCGAAATAAGCAGTAGGAGGTGAGCGATTCGTCGCTGTTGTTGAGGTTTTTGTGTGCAACTGGTTAGAAACACGCCGCAGTTCTTTTTGTAATCATGTCATTAAAAAACTTCCGATTCGTTGGGAAAAATGTATAAAAAAAGCAGGAGATTATGTAGAAAAATAGTATGTATTTTCATGTTTGTACAAGTATATTATACCAATAAATATAAAAATGAAAATTTCGGTTCATATTTGATTTACCCTCGTATTTACATAGAATAACTGATATTATAAGGTATCTTTTTTTTAAATCTGTCTACCAATGTAGGCAGACTTAAACTTGTGCTGGGAGACAACCATTGAAAGTATATATTTACTTTAAATTTAAAAAGTTTTCAACCCCTTTTATGATATTTCAAGGATGACTGTCAATTTTTGTTTTGAACTGAGATTAGAGTTTGGTGATACACTTAGTCTCTTGACTGCAGATGAACGTGCTCAATATATGACCTAATGATAAATGTTTATTATGAGATCAACGTCCAATGTGACCCAGAACTATCTTGTTATAAATTCACATAGTAGTAACAAAGGAGAATATTAGATCGCCAACACGGGCGTAACACAATCAAACCGTGACTTTATGAAGGTTGCTTGTAGGTATTTGTTTCCTAGAAAATAGACATTGACCCAAATGAATTAAAATTAGGTCTATAACGCAAACTTTAATATCTTTGTTATTTTGGCTGTTTTGGTTAGGTTCTAGGTAGAAATTATATACAAATTATTATATCAAGATCTACTTTGATTTATCCTGAATTTTAAGTATATTTCTTTTAATCTTTCAACAGTAATGGATTTAAGACGATAATAATAGTTTATTATTATTTATAATAATAGTTTATTAAATTGAGAAAGCAGTAGGTACATGTTTAATAATACGAGGTGTGTAAATTAACTAATGCGACTGGCAACGTAGCACCCGATCTAGCAACATTGATGAGACGGGAGGTAACATGTAATGCACCTTGAGTACCAGTTTGAACTTGTTGGAGTCAATTGTTTATTCTAGAGTCAGTTGTCTTGTTGACTGTTTTCGTAAACCGGTATTTTTTCTAATGCGTTTTAAAAATGAGTGACATGTGCATCGTAATTTTGAGCAACGGTGTGCTATGATGTTTTGCTTCAGACTTGGACACAGCGCAACGGATAAGTTTGCAAAAAATAAGTTTCAAGAGCCCAAGTTTTTCGGTGGTTTAAGGCATTCTCAGAAGGAAGAGCGTCGATTGAAGATGAACCACGCAGCGGAAGGTCTTCATCTTCAAGAACCGTGGGGGATCTTGTGTGTTCAGATCGTTGGTTGACGACAAATGATTGGGGAAGAGTTAAATTTGTATCCCACCACTGTTCATCATGAATTGGGGATGAGAAAAATCTGCGCAAACATGGTTCTAAAAAACCTTTCACAGGAACAAAAGGGCATCAGGAGAGAAAGATGTCTTGACTTTTTGGAATCGATTGAAAACGATCCCCATTTTATGGAACGTGTCATTTCTGGTGATGAGACTTTTGAATGGAATGGAATGGACTGATGAAGAGGCTTTTTTGATAGCCAGGGAATTGTCTACAAAGAGTTTGTGCCTTCAGGCCAAGCAGTAAATCAACACTTTTACAGAGAGACCAAATATCAAGAAGAACTGGATGTTGCATCACGACAATGCGCCTTTTCACACAGCCATTTCAGTAAACGAGTTTTTAGACAGTAAAAATATTCCTGTGGCTCCTCAGCCTCCTTATTCTCCTGACTTGAGTCCTTGTGACTTTTTTCTCTTCCCAAGATTGAAAAATCACCTCAAGGGATGTCATTTTCAGACCACAGAATAAATTCAAACGGCTGTAACCGACCAGCTGAAGGCTATTCCAGTACCATATGTTATATGTATATGGCCATATGTATATATATGGCTAGTTCCAGCACTGCTGTGAGGAATGGAAGAACCGTTTTCAGCGCTATGAGGCTTCCCAAGGAAGTTATTTTGAAGGAGACAAGACTGAATTGTAATTCTATTCGAATAAATAAATTTAAAAAAATCAGTCTCACTACTTAATTTACACACCTCGTATATTGCCAATGAATTTAAAATAGACAAAATACATAATGCAAAATAGTGCACTATAAATAGTCAATAATAATAATAAATAAAACAAAGTAATAAACATAAGAAACAAGAGTGAATAAGTAGAAACATAACATTTTATAAAATAATTATATCAAAGAAGCAACAGAACAAGTAATATTGCTAAAATAATATTAAAGTAAATGAAATAAATTGATCTAAGTTTAATAAGAATTATATTTTTTGCAAGATTTATTGCAAGAAATCGTATTTTTGACCGTAAAAAAAAAACGGTTTATTGGATGTTAGACAATAATGCTGCTGTTTTATGTTTACACGCTCAGTTTTTAAATGAAATTGCGTTTGTGTTGTTGAGTGTTTGTAGAAAACAATATTTTAAGAAACTCGTGCAAAAGAAGTGTATTTGGTATTGTACGTGTTGTCAAATTTGGGTTACGACCTTGTTTGTTAGTTTTCACGTCTTGTGAAAAACACTTTTTGCGCCAAAAAGTTACATAACTATTATTAATACTTTTTAACTGTATGTTTGCTTTGTTCCAGGAGACACTAAAAAAGACAGCGAGGCGAGAGGCAGATATTAATAAAATACAAGGTATGTATCTATACCATATTTTTCGTATGACTATAATACTTGTATATTCAGTTTGCAGCTGATATTATTTGTTTATAAAGGGTGTCCCATAATCCACGCAAGATTTGAATTTGCCGCCATTTGTGCGATAAAGTGTTGGCAACTAAAAAAAGAAAACAGTTTGACAGCTGACAGTTTAGGGTTAGTAAAAATGGAGCACTACAAGACCAACGCGTTTGCATTGTTGAACAATATTTCAAAAATAATGGAAGCTTGGCTTCTCTAATTCGCAAATTTGATTTGATAATTGAAAAATTCAGGGAGACTGGATCAGTTGGGGACGCTAAACACACTGGGTGTCCAGTAACAAGCTGTTCAAATGATAATATCGAAGCAGTGCGTGGTTGGTGAAAGTCCAGGAACATCGATTCGGCGTTTTGGACAAGAATTGCAAATTTCAAGAAGCTCTCTACGGCGTATACTCACTAGAGATCTGCGTCTCCTAAATCACCATCTTAAAAAAATCATCCTAAGCGATGGAGCGCTTTTCACCTTGATGGGTTCGTTAATCGTCAAAAATGCAGCATTTGGGATTCATAGAACCCACGTGTGATTGTCGAAAAACAAATGCATCCACAACGTGTCACTGTTTGGTCAGGATTGGCTGGAGGCGTTATTGGATCATACTTCTTCGAAAATGAGGCTGGTCAAGCAGTTACTGTCACTGGTGCTCAATATCGCCACATGATAACTGATTTCTTTCTGCCTAAATTGGATGATATTGATGTGGACGACATGTGGTTTCAACAAGACAGTGCTGCTACAGCCCGTGCAATATTCCAATTATAGTCCTTCTAATTTTAATTGAAAATGGTAAATACGCCTGGGGAACAAAAAAAGCGGTGCAACTTTATGATTCCATGGGCGTGCATATATCTTTTTATAAATTCAAAAATTGCGAAATAATTTTTTTCATTCAAATCAATATAGGAGATTAAAATTAGCCTGCATACAAAACTCTTAATATTTGTAATATAATTTGCTGTAAATAATGCTCATTTAGCCAGACAATCTCAAAAAATTGTCTGTGTTAATAAACCTAGCTGAAATACACGTCACTGGCGCCTTAAACACGTGGAATTTCTAAAGTCGTAAATCATTTTAACGACGTCGTAAAAATTTTATGGCACAGTGGACCGAATGAGTATTTGGATGTATTACATATAAAGCAATCCTATAGTATACTGGTCGGCGTTTGCTAGTTGCCGGCATCGGTGTTGCTGGCATCGCGTTGCCGGCTCTTCAAAATTTTCTTAAGTATATACATACATAAAGTTGTTTTAATTTATAATTATTTTTTTCCAGCAATTTTAAACGCTTTATTTTAATATAAATTTATAATAACAGATTTATATCTATGTATTTTTTTTTAAATATTTCCAAACTAGCTTTCTAAGAACGTCACGAACTAACAGTTTACTGAAGTATGAAGTATACTTGTGTAGTAAGCTTAGCAATTTTAGAAAATATATCTTACAACCTTGCTTTTTTTCTACCTATTTTCAATTTAAAATGGAAATAGAGTACTGCATGTGACATTTCCTGGTCGTGTACTCTCTCATCACGGTGATCAGAATTGCCCCCTAGATCATGTAATTTAACAATGAGGAGATTCAATGCTGTATTAACGAAATTCAGCCACATTTATGCGAAATGGTCATGAGAAATTTCGACAAAAGAGTGCGTATGTGCCAGCAAAGCCATGGAGGTCATTTGCCCGATGTGCTATTCCATACATAACGCTATTCTATGTAAAGTACATAAAGATGTTTCAATAAAAAAAATACAATTGAAAAAAAAACTGTGTTTTCTATTTAATTTAAATCTTGCGTAAATTTTGGGACACCCTTTATATGACTTGTATTAGTACAAACTTGTACTGGTACTTCCAATAAAAGTGGCATTGCTGTTTTTTCAAACAGTAGGGACAAATTATATCTCCATTTAATACAAAACTTTCTCTTACTGTGTACATTATGCAACATTCTTTGTACAACGGTTATGTATTTTAAGCGGCTGACCATTTTACAGACAACCTAAACAATTGTTTTTCATTTGAATTACCTGAATACCACTATCTTTAGGATATAAATATTTCAGTGCTTTGATTATAAAGGAAGTTTTCAAAATTCGTCATACGCAAACATTATTATCCGCTTCTTATAAAAAATATTCCTAATAAATAAGTTGCAAGAAATATTTCTCTTGCAACCGTCAAAACACCCGGAATTGCATCGAAAATCGAATTGCCATTTAAATGGACAGATCAAAACGTACGGACAAATACAGGGTCCGGCAGGAAGGTATGGAATTTTTTAAAAAACTGTCACACTTATTTTTCAACGAAATTCAAATTTTATTATTTTAATACATAGCTTAAATTTGACCATTAAACGATGCATAGTGGAAATTAAGAAAAAAGTAATCAGGTGCGAAAAATTATGTCACCTAGGTGGTGCCCGTTTTTGTCTAGGCACTCCTGTAGACGGCGCGAGAAATTGTCCATACTCACTTGAAGCATTTCATGTGGAACCCTTCGAATTTCTCGGGTTTCAAGTGATTTCTGAAACGGCTTCAAGTGTAGTTTGTTTATGTATACTCGAGATTTGAGGTAGCCCCATAAAAAATTGTCACAAGGTGACAGGTCTGAGGACCGAGGAGACCACTCCACATCTCCACGTAACGAAATCAAACGTCCTGGGAAATGTTCCCTAACCCGTAATAACCTAGCGTTACACATGTTTTTTTTTTTTTTTTTTTTTCCCCCTTTTTTTTTTTTTTCTCTTATATGTAACGCAAATTCCCTATATATGTAGTTTTACTTCCCTCTTTGAAGTAATGTTTTTTTTTTTGTGTAGTCTTGTTTTGTCTATGTACTAAGCTGACTTCTCAAGTGTTTTCAAGTGTGTTTTCAATTCGTGCCGAAAATGGATATTCAGTTGGAGTAAGTATTATCTCTTTTATACTGTTTCGTAAATAACGATTAAATCATATGTAGTGACGTCTTCAATAGTGCAACTATTGGATTTTATATTATTTTCTAAGATAACTTTTCTGGTTTTTATGTTGTTACTTGCAAAATGCTGGTGTTACATATAATATGTCACGCTGGAATAATACATTAGCACTATTTTATAAAATAAAGGTTACAGTTTATACGTTTATTTTGCCTTAGGAGAGAACTTTCTCTGCAAGAAGCATTAGAGTTAGCTTATGCCGAAGATGATGTTGATATATCTGCGATATATACCGAGCCTCCTGAAATTAGTGTGCTGTCAGACTAGGACTCTGGCGCTGAAGATGACGATGGGGATATAAATAGATTATCTGGACGTCAACTTCGAGCTGCAGTGGAGATTCAACAACGGAATAATGTCCGGATAAATAGTGATACAAGAAATCAAGGCAAAGATTACGATATAGATACGCAAGAACCTCTTGTCAAGGAAAAGCAAACCAATTTTGTTTGGGCAAGTGGTGATCTTCAGAGATTTCTCAGATTTTGCCGATAGTACACCTGTGGAAGTGTTTGAGATGCTTTGGGATGATGACATTATGAAACTTCTAGTTGAAACTAGATGAAACTAGAAAATATGCTCTTTTTAAAAATGCCCCAGATCCGAATATTACCTATGAGGAAATAAAAATGTGCTGTAGCAATACTTATTTTAAGTGGATATGATGTTAAACCAGCAAGAAGATATTACTGGGATTCTAAATCAGATATGGGAAACCAGTTGGTGAAAAACTCAATGCGTAAAAACAGATTTGAACAAATAATGCAGTTTTTACATTTGGCAGATAATAATAAACTGAAATGAACTGGATGAAATAGATAAGGCATGGAAAATTCGTCCTTTGATGGACAAGTTGAAGAATAAATTTTAACACACTTTGTGCACAATTTGTTTTGTTTTTGCTCACATAGTATCTTCCTAGCGTTACATATATGTAACAGTATTTTGTGGCAAATGCAGTATTTTTTTCTACCAAAAAATTAGTGGTGTTGGTTTTAGAGAACCCTAAAGTTGTGAAATATTCAAAACAAAAACATTTTTGAAAAAAAAATCAAAATTCAGGTTATTAAGGGTTAAAAAAGCCATTTCTAGTCTGGATGTATGGCAAGTTGCTACTTCTTATTGAAACCATACAGTATTGAGGTTAATGCGTTGTCTTCTCAAGTGCGACAGAAAAAAAATCCTGTAACATCGCTAGGTAGCGATCTGTTTTTACAGTAAGTGGGCGTTCGTTTTCACGACCATGACAACCAACATTAAAATGAATTCGAAACGTCGCTGTGTTTCAATCACAGAACGGCCCATTTCAATGAAGGTGATGTAAACAAACATGCGTGAGCTGTAGTCCACGGCTCCATGGTAATTGAAGTGGCATCTGCCAACCAGTAGATACTATCTATTCGGAAAACATTAGGTTCACCCCACCTCACATGACACGCTCTTCAAAAATTCCATACCTGCCTGCCAGACCCTGTATTGAAATAATGTGCGTTAAAAAAAACGGTCCGAAATGATTTTGTAATTACTTCCATGATATATATAGGTTTACACGATTACAAGCTTTTCAGTCTATAATACGATGTTGTGCGAGTGTTTTTCGAAAAAACAGTAAGTGTAGGAAGAAGAAAAAAAAGAAGGAAGTGAGTGAAAAAAAAATGTTCCTAGAACTTTAGTTCGTGTTGTTTCGCCTTGAAGAACATTTAAACAGTTTAACAAGAAACTTGAGATTAACTCGTTGCTCCATCTGAACACTTAACATTTTTTCGACGCGTCACTGGTGCGTAGACTAATTCAAACGACTGTTACAGTCAAACTGAGCGACTCACTGGCTTGTCCAGCTAGCTCAGGGTAGGGAAAGTATCACCAGATACAGTTCTGTTCAAAATTGTCGCGACACGCTCGCAGCGCGCTGGTAGCAGCATCAGTTCGGTTATTTAATAGCCACACCTCGTAAATTTTCAGTGATGAAGTCTGGCTTTACTTGAATGGGTACATTAACTCTCAAAATATGAGAATGTGGAGTTTGGTGAAGCCAGATATTTTTTTTGTCGAAACTCATCTACATCCACAGATTATTGAAACAAAAAGATTTGAACCATTATTTTTTTTTCAAAGGTACACATCGTTCGCTAGACAAAGGTATATGAGAGAAATATTAATCGTTTCTTAACCTGTCAGATGATGTAGAAGTACGTCAAGAGTATTTTCAACAAGATGACGCTAGAGTTCACACTGCAGCAGAAACTGTGGACTTTTTGAGGGAATTTTTTCAAGATAGATTGATTAGTTTAAAGGTTGACCATGAATTTTCACCAAGGTCATGCGATATTATTTCTTATACACTCCTTCTTAAGTCTTAACGAAATCGTGTCCATTTTCTGAATTTATAAAAATATTAACAAATGGTTTTTAGTATTTTAACCCTTACAATATTGGGTTTTGGGAAAAGTAATCAGGTATAATCTATGAATTATTTAATAGGTAACAATGTCCAATATTGTTAATAAAATATATTAAAACTATGTTAATAAATTTCTATTATAGTAACGGAAATTATTAAAAAAAAAACAAATATTGCTATCGTTTAGTTAACATATTTTGATAGGAGGTAAATTAATTTTAATAGAAGATAACTTACTTCATTTTTTATATTGACTTATTTTTTTTAGGTATTTAGGTAATTATTGTTAATTATTCGATATTTACAATTACAGAAATTTATGAATGGATAATTTAGATTTATATATTACATAATGTAGATTTATATAAACTGCTCGTCAAAATTAGCGTAACACTTTTTAGATTCGCGCCATTCGCGTTCTAGTCGAGTTCTATTAAAAGACTTGTGTTTTTTAATTGTCGGTACCCCGAATGCGCTACGTTGTCACTTAAACAGTTCACCGGCCACACCCCAAAAAGCAACCCCATGACGAAATTTGAATTCGCAAGATTTTGACGGCAATTTCAGAGACATTCAAGATGGACTAAGAAGGACGTTGTCGTGTAAAATCTCCATCCCGGCACAGATTAAGACCTCCTCGATAAGTTCTATGTATTTGGTCGCTGTCTAATTTCTTCAATCCATTTCCAGACCCCCTAAACCACCCCCTTGCATTTACGCAGGATTTTGAGTGGTTTGACCTCCATTGGGCGAATTCATTGATTTTAATGCTCCTAATACATTGGTGTGGGGTGCCACAACTCTTTTCACCCTTTAACAACACAAGCACGCCCAAGCCACACCTACTCTGATCCCTCACCAACCTGGTTCCATCCCTGTAGAAGGCTGCGTGGGGTGTCTATTTGTCTCGAGTTCATGTCATGGCATTACATGAAGCATTTTAAAGTTGCCGAAGACCCAGTGTGAACGACTGATTGAGAGTCAAATGTTATATTACATCTCCAACCCACCACCCCTGAAAATTTGCCGCGCTGAGGGGTTGTAAGTTGGTCTTGAAGCGTAGGGGGGACTCTGAAAACTTTCCTGAGGATGCTTGAACCCATTTCGACCCATCTCGAATCGTTTGTCTCCTTTAAATCCTCTTTTGCGTCCCATCGTTCCCTTTTTTGACTCCCTTCAAAAAAATTTTGAGTTGGTAAAAAATTTCTGAAAGAAGGCTCGTTGGGTAGGCGGAACCATCCTTTGCATTTGTATGAATCGATAATCGCGAATTTGCGAGAAATGTTTGGTACGCGCGGCAAGTGTTCACTGTGACTTAGGCTCATGAAGCCTCTAGTGGGTTATCGCCTGCGAGGTAGGCCACCCAAACATGCTCTCGTTCGTAAAATTAGTGAAAAAAAGGTGCTGTTTGGATGGTCTGCCTCGTAGATGCTAGGCTCAGCGTAGCGACTTCGGAGCATTAAAATTAACTTTATAGACTACCGAAAACAAAAAACCGCAAGTCTCTAACTCGAATAGAAAGCAAATGGTGCTAATCTAAAAAGTGTTACGCTAATTTTGACGAGCAGTTTATTTATTATATATATAGAGAGACATCCAAAAAAAAAACGTCATCAAAGTTGGCGGAGAAAAAAAAAGACGTATTTCTATTCTTAATCGAATTTATAACCTTATTTACTTGTCAAAACTGTCACATCATATGGCAGCTATTGTTTATTTTATAAATTGTAACAGTTACTTGTCAAAAGTTTGACATAACCGAAAAGCTTAGACATGACAGCTATTTCCATCTCTCTCGGTCATAGCCAGAATTGATGACGTTTTTTTTGGATGTCTCTATATTTATATTAGAAATAACATTCAATGTTTTATTGCTTTGATGCAATCTGCAAAAAAATAATGTTGTAGATCATCGATATTTATTTTCCGTTAGTTTTGTCCCGTAAACACCTTCGATGAGATGATATTCATTACATCGTTGTTTAGAGAGGCATTGTTTAGTGGAATATTATGCAAATAAGGATATTACGAGGTCACGTTTCTTTTTATTGCCGTAACATTTAGCAGGATAAATGAGCCCTTCACTGAACAAATGTCTAGAGATGTATACCGTTTTTTATCACTGAAATATGCAACTTTCACATAAATGCCCTAAAATAGAATACACGAATAAACCGTTCCTTTTTATACTCCATTAATCTCATCTTTTGTTTGCAAATTGGATAATTAGACGTTTAAACAATTTTGCATTTTGCATTTCTCAAATATTTCTTCGGAAAGTGAAACTTCGGAAGTAAATGTACATGGTAAGTTTTGTTTATTGGACTGTGGCGACGCGCCATAGTCTTATGGTGGGTTCATGCAGAAATTTTAGTAATAAGAATAAGAATAGTAATAAGCATAAAAGTTAAACCTTCGTTTTATAATGACCCAGTTCATGCAGCAAATCCTTATTTTAAAATTATTACTAAAAATTATGTTTATTATGAACTGGGTCATTATAAAACGAAGGTTTAACTTTTATGCTTATTACTATTCTTATTCTTATTATTAAAAATTTCTGCATGAACCCACCATTAGATAGTCATAGTATATTGATATAATAGTTTTAGCAATAGAATAGTTTTAACTATTCTATCAATCTGTGGTGATATTTTCAAAACTTATTTCCTTTTTGTTATTAGTACTTATTCGAGATAGCACTAAAATATTAAAGACAGAGTCGGACAGGAACATATATTGTTTATGTAAGGAATAATTTATGAAAAAAGTACTTTCAGTTAAAACTAGTAAAACATAAGAACATAAGTCAGCATGAAGAGTGTGCAACCCGTTAACGTCGAGCGTATAGGAACTATAATGAATTAGTTTTATGACGCTCAGTCGCTATTTGACCGGCTGCTGAGTGCGCTAATTTATGATGTTTTTTTCAAAACAGGTGATTTTGTCCGTGACGTGATGTACTTGTGTAGTTTTTTATGTTGAAGCTAATTACGGTCCGCATCATTTGCTCACGGTATACGTGCGTATAGAAGTATACGAACTATAGAAGTATACGAAATACGAACCGCTTTGCGCATGACGTCACCTTGTGCCCACGATCCCAATGTTTGCCGTAGGAAGTCATATTATTTTCCTTTACATTTTTTGCTATTTTTCAATAAATTAGGGACATAGTGACTCGTAGAGGGGGTCTTCCTTGGGCACAGGGGCGGGGAGGGACTTTTTCGTCAGTAGTCATTCCTCTAGGAAATCTCGACTTTCGGCTTGAAATATGGCGCGCCCGCTTTTTAAACTCACAGGTGGTCGGAAATATTTTTTTTAACTTTCTGTTTGAAAAAATGATTTAAAACCATATTTATGAATTACTACGTGAAAACTAAGGGGGGTTTGGCATATGCTACGGGTGGTAGTACCGTGGGGGAGAGGGGGTAAAAAATTGTAAAATGGGTCACGTAGTATGGGTACGTTCCCTTATTATTTATATAGATATGTTACGTATGTGGAGATAATTTTTGACAAATATCGACTGTGGAATTGGAACGATGAAATAATTTATATACGATAATTTATTGAATAAGTGTTTTAGAAAATGTTTTGTTCATGAAAGGATGTTGTTTACCCGCGATAACGAAATTCGAGAGTTTAATTTTCTTGAATGGATGAAACAACTATGTAAAACAAATGTGTATTACATTTGTTTTATCCACAATCAGAGCGAATATTATCTGAATTTATTTTATAAATAATATATCTCAGTGTCACGTCAAGTGGCATTTTAAAAAGTCGTGTCAACTTAGTAGGCGCTCTGTTGGTTTCTATAATTTCTAATTTTAATTCACTAGTGGATGTCGCTTTGTACTGTTCAAATGAAAATAAAATAAAGCTACTTTATACAATGACTGTGGCTAAAAAATAATATTTGTGTTGCCGTTTTTAGAAACATATGATCCAGTACATATGATATGAACTTGATATGATTACGGATTTTAATAATTAATAATACATGGATTTTTTTGTTTCCGCTCAACTTTTTTATATATTTACTAGCTGACTAGCTAGGTGGGGGTAGAAGGGTTAAAATTTGGGTTTTAAGGTTTTTTTTTTTGCCAATCCAAAAAAATTTGGTAAAATAAATTTTTTTTTTTGGTTGGGGACCCCCCCCCCCCCCCCCCGGGTGGTTTTTTATTTCCCCCCCCCCCCCCTTCCCCCCCCCAAATATATAAAAAATTTTTTAAAAAAAATGGGCGGCCCGCCGGGGGGGGGGGCCCCCCCCCCCCGTGGGGGGGGGGGTTTTTTTTTATTTTTTTTATTATATATAAAAGGAATATTATTTTTCAAATAACTACTTAATAAATTACTGATTTTAATAGATTTCTGTTTTCAATATACCTACCATCTAAAATAATTATTGGTCAACACTTTAACTAATGTTAAATATAATATTCTAATTATTTTATTACGTGTTTAATTTGAAATATGTACTTATTTTCCAGTAGCAAACAGTTTTTCTTATTCCAATGAGATATGTCTTAGGTAAAGCGGGAGTTAATAAAATTGTATAAAGTAAAAATAAAA
Organism: Aromia moschata; assembly: GCA_029963805.1. Taxonomy (NCBI): domain Eukaryota; kingdom Metazoa; phylum Arthropoda; class Insecta; order Coleoptera; family Cerambycidae; genus Aromia; species Aromia moschata. The sequence goes on from JAPWTK010000728.1 coordinate 126,475, forward strand.
AATAAGTGTTTATTGAGATAATACAATAATGCATAAAACAATAAGAAGAATGTATTGTGTAATAATTTAACTTACAATAAGATCCTTAGTTAATAATTTATAATAATATAATAGTTAATAATTTAACTTACAATAGCACCCTTACGTAACAAAGAAGGGGTAGGGTACTATGCATCGAAGATTATCGACGTTTAATAACTCAGAAACGGTATTATAAGATAGGGGTAACGTAAGTAAACTAATTGTTTTATAATGAAATACAGTTAAATAGTTTTTAGTGGATATCCTGTAAATAATATAATTATTACAACATAATAAAAACACAGACAAGGAAGTTTACTCAAACTAACACAAATTTGCTCCACAATTTTCCTGTCCTGCCGATTTTCCTGCCGTTGTTCTCGATCAGAGTTGCTCGGATCTTTTTCACTATTGGGAAAGTTTTTTGGCGGAACAGCTTCTTTCTTCAAAAATCTAAATCTTTTCGGTTAATGTCCGAGAACTCATGTTTTAGATTTCGCTCATTTTCTCAACAAAGTGCTTTGAAAAATTCTGGCAATTTTTACCGTTTAATTTATCTTTGCATTTAACAGTGCTTCCACTTTATGCTTTCATATTCTCGTCATTGAGAAAGCCAAATAAACTTAAAATTATTGGTAGAATGATTGTTCGTTTAAACCATATATAGCAACCTCATTTTAACAAATTTTTGCTCTCAAAAATATAAAAACTAGAACAAACTTATCAAGCTGCCTTCAGAACACATTCCTCGGCTGAATATAGCGCCCGGCTGCGCGATATCACGTGTCATTTTCTTATAGATTCTGAAGGTATATTGGACTGAAAAGTGGATGGCACCATGATATATTGTATAGTGTGCGAAAAACATTTAAGAGGGTGGCATAAACAGTTATTGTTGTTGTGATCAATAAAAACATAAAACAATTCAATAACCGCGTGATATTCCAAAATCGCAATTTTTATTTGATTTATGCATAATGTAATGTTTTTGAAATTTGTCATTTAACTCTCTGGTCAATCCTTATTTCCCTGTGTTTTGGAAGATATATGTATGTGGCTTTTTTCATGAGGTAACAGCTATAAGAAATTATAACATTTGTGTTATTGTTCTGTCTTTGTCTGATTGCTGTCTTTGTCATTAACTGTCGATAACAGTAAGGTCCTCGCCAAAACAAACAAATTATGTAAATAATAGTGAAAAAACCCTTTAAATGGCAACGTAGTCTCGATTTGTTGAGGGTTATTTCTATTAATGTATTCATAACTATTCATAAAGGTAATCATGGTAGGTAATCAATATTTAAAAAACTATTAATATACTATATCCCGAAATGTGCCAGTTTTCTTTTATCTTAGAATGGGTACTATAGAAATAGTAACTTTGATGTGCACGACTACCAAATGTTTATCATAAGGCGGCCCCTAGACGGTCAATAATATTGTACAATATCACGAATTGCGCAATATTATTGACCGTCTAGGCTTTGTATTGAAGTTTGCACAATTATTGTGCCGAATATTGAGCGAGTTTAAATTTTATTGCGCCATATCTATTCATTGAACCATGTAGGGTTGTTATTGCGCAATATTGTTTAGTCAACGTTTGGTATTTGAAGAAGACGTGTGTACTCCTCGAGAGTATTTCCAGTTGTAAGACATCGTAGTGTAATTGATAGGCGTTGAAAAGGTGGTATAGCTTCCCTCATATTTGTATTTTTTTTTCTCAATCAACGGTGTAACCAAGTCTAGTAGCTCTCGAAACTTTGTCAAATCCAATCTTACAAACTTCTTAAAATCATTTACCTCAGTGTACGCCAAATCTCTTAGAAGATGTTCGTGAGTATATTTTTGCCTTTTTTGAACCATTCTTTGGACCAACGACGTTTTCGCTATTTGAGTTTAAGCACCAACACGACAGCTGCAGCCAAATCTTGGTCAGATATTTCCAACAGTGCAACACTAAACACTAGGTCCTGCTTTATCGAAAATATGGACATTTGTGAGCCGTCAATATTATTGAGCAAAAAATATTGATCGTTTGTGGAAGAGGGGTCATACAATGATATTGCGCAATTCGTAATATTGTGCAATGTTATTGACCATCTAGGGGCCGCCTAAATATAAGACAACTATGGAGGTTAACCCAACTTGCTAATGCATTTATACACACCTAATGCATTTATACCAAATACCAGCTGGAGTAAACCTCCTTGGTTAACAGTTTATAAGACATTATTAGATAGAGAATACACCCTTTATTTCAGTATTCCCCTTTGCCCTCTTCAGTTACAGGTTGTTGCGAAAACAAAAAGTGCTCAAATTTTAAAAACTGTTACAAATTGTTACTAGGGTAAAATCTCCTATGTACCACGATGGGATTTATCTAGCTCGGTGTATATCTGTAAAAAAATGTACTAAAAGTTTATAAGAGAGTATGATCAACAGTAAAAGATAAATACACGACTATGACACGTTCATGTTTTTAGTGTTTCTAGGTAGTGTTTTTTAAATTTATCTTTTCGTATTTCTCCCAGTGATGTACTATGTACTAAGTGCGGCCTTGTCTTATGGTTTAATGCTGTTTCTAGTACTTACTAATGTTAAAGTTTATTAACCGGCGTTAAGAAAATAATAACATGTAATTAGGTACAAGTACGAGGAGTGCATTAAAACAAATTTATTTTAATTTGTTGTTACATACATGTTTAGAATAGTTCAGCACTAATTTTTTTGGCTAGTAGATGTTTTTAGGAATCCGATAATCTTAGTATAAATTTAATTGCTAATCGAACAATAAACTAATTATGTATATTAATCGAAATAATATAAAATTACTAATATTTTGTGTTTGTCATTGGTTATTTAAAAGATGGGTAAAAAAAGAGTTAATCTTCTTCTGAAGATGCCAACTTGGTTGGCGAAACGCGCGTCGAGAAAAGTGTAGTAGTTCGGTGTTTCGTGGAAAACGTCCAGTTTTTTGTTTCTACGCCGAAGGTTCCAGTACCCACTCCAGGAGAAGATGGGTAGATAATATAAAAGTTATTGTTGATTTCATGAAAAAATTACTGTAATTATTTAAATAGGAGTAGTAAATATATATACGGAACCATCAAGAAAGATCTTATATCAGATCATATTTAGACAAGTATCCACATGTTGTCTATACGACAATTTATTAAAATGTGGCATTATAGAATGATATAAATATTGCAAGTATGTAGAAACCAATAGGTGTGTTATACTAAAAATGTAAATTAATGCAGCTGTTGCTACAGGTATGCCGGCCTATATTCCTCTGTTCTTCTGTAATAAGTATTTTACACAAAGATTACTACTTTCAGTGGTTTTCATTCTACTTAGACGCTATCAAAAGTCATAATAAATAAGAACTTTAACTTTACATAGTGTCATGCCATGTCAGCAACACTATAAAAGTTATTGGCATGTCATAAGAAAATAGTTACTTGATACAGTATGGAGTATCTAAACATATAAATTAATATGAATATGTGATATGATCATTGTATGGCTGGAAAATTAAAAAAAAAATGACGCAAAACACTAAAAAGTAAGGTCAGTGGTTGATCTATCAACATGTTTATTAGAAAAAAAGATATGTGGTGTTGCATTAAAGATGTTGCCCTCTAGTGTCTTTAGATGAGGTTAGACATGTACGTACCAGTAGGTTTGGCAGTTACCATACGTTCTTCCAAAAAGCACACTCTGATGATAAGGCCATTAAGCTCATGAAGGGAGAATAGGGGATGGCTCTGTTCATCGACATTCATCAACAAAAGTCATAGATCCGGATTTAGATCTCGTTCTTCGTCAGATATGTTACACTGATTAGATTTAATGAGATCGAAATTTAACGGTTTTTCGAACGAAGCTTAACAGTTTTACCATTATAACGTGTTTTCGGGGAGGACATTTAGTTGTTGCCGACTTTGTCGGACCTACGAGACAGATCATGGCACTGGAGGGCCAATATCTCTAAGGTAACACCACCTTATGAAAAATGTAAAAAGTGTTTGCTTATCCCAATTCCATTCAACAATTTGACGTTACACACTTCAATATTCACTTAAAAATTATCAAGAAAAAACACAATCAAACATCAAATGCCTGGAAATATTACCATAAAATGGTGTTAGTTTTTAATGTATGGACATTAGTTGGCGTTGAAAACAAAAACATTGTTGGCTCTCAAACACCGTAAATAAACCGTTAGTTTTAATACATAATCAAACTTGTTCTATTTCCGTCTGTTTCCATATATTCGATAAAAAAATGTAGTTCTAGCAGAAATGAGCAAATTGACAAGTCTTAATTTATGACTAGGCGAGAAAGAATTTTTTCGAAATAGCTGGAGTTTATGCCAAAATACACACATAATACATAGGTAGGTGTCATCCTAGCTGGCTGATTTTACCAGACCAGAGTAAATTAAAATAAGCAGTTTTGGGTGTTTATTAAAACTGACATACATTTACAAAGTCAGCAAGGTTTTATTTCAAAGCCACCTAATGCTGGCTTAAATAAAATCAAGCTCTATTTTGTGTTAATTTTCCGAGATATTTGATGTTTTGTAGCGTTTTTTGTTGATAATTCTTAAGTCACTTCAGAAGTGTGCGATATCAAAGCGTTGGTAACAAAAAGTGTTATTTGAATAATCTTATGAGCTATAAATTCTCCTATTTAAACAAACTGAGAAGATAAGAAAAATTGCTTTTTGTCATATATAAATGATTATAATACCTATAAAAAAATACCAACAAAAACAGAACCAAATAATTTTGCAACATCTAGTTGACTCAGACCTAAACGTTTTATTAATCTCCAAGCATTCTAGATCAGAAAATGTAAGTAAAAAATGTGTAAATGACGTGATGTGTCAAAAAGTGACAAACGACGTATCGTTGTGCTCAGAATGGCATTTAGAATCAAAGTGAAGATAACTATGACGTGACATTAAAGATTTGGTAGTTGTGGTAATTTCCGGTTAAACCGGACGTAAGTAAAAATGGCCGACCATATCAATAAATGCAAATTTACGTCTAGTGTCAAATTCTAAGATTTTATTATTTTCTGATCTTATCTTTGTTATCTCTGAACCCCTTTTGAGAATCAACTACTAAAATTCCTTCAAATTTGGAAGTGCTTTATGTAATTCAGTGATGCAGTATGTATTAAAAATATGTATTAGTACTTGCAATACCTACTGTATTATGTTTGTCCTAATTAAAAATTAAAGTCTTAAAAATTCTGCTCGTATAGACATTTACGAACATTAAGGGTAAAAAAAAACATAAAAATCAAGAATATGAAAATAAACATACATTTTACTTGACATCCTGTACATAAATATTGCAATATCTTGTAAAATTTGGCATTTGTATTGCGAGTTTGTCAATATTCGTAAGTATTACGTCAGCAAATTCCCTATTTTAATATCCTTATAGAGATCTTGCATTGATGCAAATTAATGGCATTTCTGGAACCGTTAGGTATAAAATATTTCAGCATCTTATTTCCCTGTTCCACAAAATGAGGAAGCGTGGCATATACATACCTATTTTCGGCCTTGTGCTGATGGTTGTGACCTTAGCAAGAAGATCATTAAATGTTTTAATTAAAATACGTGTTATTTGATACAGAAGAAATTAGTTCTAAACGCATAATCTGGCAATAAATTAAATTGTTGCTATAAACTATTAGAGAATTTTAAAATCTCTATTACTTAAACTTTGCAGAGGCGGACTAGGTAATTGATTATAGGTATATGTATAATAATTGTCGCTAATGGTACTTTAATCATATGTTGTTTTGGTGTGTGTTCTATAATTGCATAAGGAAGCGTGTTCACGGTTTGGCGGATCTCTAGTAGTATCTCTATACCGGGTGACACAGGAATATAATTAAAACAAATCTCAAATACTGAATGTTTAGAGAGCCGCTAGACGAGTCAATGGTGCCATGGAATTATGTCAAGATTGTTGAATGATATCTGGAATCCCTTAAACTTAATTTTGACTTAACTGTAGCCGAGAAAAAAAACTATTTTTTGTCTACTACAGTTTTATTTTCTTGCAGATATATATTATTATTAATAAATGCCTGTAACATCCATCAAAAACATATACCTGGCACTGTTACAAAGGAAGAATTTGAGTTTGCTTTGTGCATAATGTTTTGCTCATGTAGCCTTTCCTGAAACGTGGTCGACAATATTTACTTTAGAATATTGAGAGAGCCGCTAGACGAGTCAAGTTGAATGATATCTGGAATAACTTAAACTTAGGTTTGACTTAACTGTAGCAGACAAAAAACTATTTTTTGTCTACGCAAGTTAGATCGAAATGAAGTTTAAGTGATTCCAGATACCATTCAACTGGCTTAACATAGTTCCATGGCTCACTTGACTCGTCTAGCGGTTCCCAAAATGAATATTTTGCTTAACTTTGTGATCTATAGAGAGATCTTATATATTTTTTGTTCAACTTTCGCATATGGGGGTTTTGAGAAGTCCTGATTAACGCTATATATTCAGATTTTAAATGAAGACATCGCTAAATGGTTTTATTAAATTTCGGGGTATTCAAAATTGAATTAAAGTAGTAGGTCATGGACATTAATCCTAAAAGCGACGATAGGGTCAGGTCAGGAGAAGCAGTTTTCGATGCCCTTTAAATAAAAAAAGTTTAATCGATTATCTTGAAAAATTAGGATTTTATGGATTTATACATAAATAATAATAGACACCCAATATATTTTGTTATAAATTCCGTTTGAATTTTAACACTATACACCTTCGTGTTTTACATATTACGCTTGAAGAAAGAATATGTATCTGATAGTTTCGAATTCAGTTCAATGAAAAATGAAATAATTTTCTAAAACAGAAAAAAATATTGTTTTATTAGTTTACACAATTTGTCTTACATGTCATTTTGATATACACTTTTATTTATCTAAATTCTAAATCTAAAGGCAGAACTGCAACACCCGCAATAAACCAGCATTTAAAACTACTCCAATCAACGAGCGAAAGCCCCCATGTAAATTGGTCAATAATTGTTATCAGCAAACAAAAAAATATGGTCGTATAGAGAAAAAAAATTCTAAGAAAGGTAGCGTTTTTTGCGACTCGAGGTTTAATGGCGAACATAACCAAAAAAATTCGCAAAAGTCAAAAAAACGTTTTTTTTTGCAAATAAAGAAAAAAGCTTCAAGTCCTACACAAGAAAGTTAAATTAGAAAGTTGTAGGTCTTAAAAATGCGCGTCGAATGAAATTTGAACGAAATTCGAACGAAAAACGAAAAAAATTAGAAAAAAACGTATTTTGCTGTATAAATTCCAATTTTGTTTGAACAGACTTCTTGTTAACTACAAATATAGCCCAAGACAAGCGGAAAATGCTTCTTTTCTCAGAAATTCAAAAAAGTTTTTTTTTCGAGTTATAACGATTTAAAAAAAAGACATTTTCAAAAATTAGCTTTTACAGAAGCAAAAATGATCGTACAGACACGATCCTGGGCCCATTTTATTCACGAAGATTTGTACTTTCATGCTATTAAAAAATCAAATCGCTTTTATTTAATTTTTGCATAAAAAAATGTGTTGTAAAATTGTATCATTTTTTCGAACCTGTTTTTTTTTCGAATAACTTTTTTTAATTTTGGTTTTACATTTTTGGCCGTTGCATATTTGAAAACTGGCATTCAAAACACGCATTAAAAAAAATGAAGGTCCCACTACCTCAGGGAGCCGAGATGTTTTTTTTTAATCCCTGACAGCGCTGTATAACGTCCGATTGACTTCATTTTTACACGAAATAGATATCAAAGACTTTTACTTTCTTAAAAAAAGTATTTCACATAATTTCACATAAATTAAGTTGACATCATTGTTTGCGAAAGAATAGCGCTGGGTGCGGCACGCCCTAGCCAGACGGCGCTAGCCGCACGGCGACAGTGGAGGGAGACTCCGCTTGGACGCATCGAAAACTAAACACGATTTCAAATCGATCGCGCTCGCAAAATTATCTTTTCCTCCGCTTAAAAAAAATATCTCGGCTCCCTGAGGTCGTAGGACCTTCATTTTTTTTTAAATGCGTGTTTTGAATGCCGGTTTTCAAATATGCAATGGCCAAAAATGTAAAACCAAAATTAAAAAAGTTATTCAAAAACAAACGGTTCGAAAAAATGATCCAATTTTACAACGCATTTTTTTATGCAAAAATTAAATAAAAGCGATTTGGTTTTTTAATAGCATGAAAGTACAAGTCTTCGTGAATAAAATGAGCCCATGATCGTTTCTGTACGATCATTTTTGCCTCTGTAAAAGCTGATTTTTTTTAAATCGTTATAACTCGAAAAAAAACTTATTTAAATTTCTGAAAAAAGGATAATTTTCCGCTTGTCTTGGGCTATATTTGTAGTTAACAAGAAGTCTGTTCAAACAAAATTGGAATCTATACAGCAAAAAATACGGAAACGCGATTTTTGACATTTTTTTTAAATTTTTCTTATGTTAATTAATTATGTTAATGTTTATGAACCGATTTTTTTTCGCTCAAATTTCATTCGATACGCATTTTTAAGACCTACAGCTTTCTAATTTAACTTTCTTGTGTAGGACTTGAAGCTTTTTTTTGATTTGCAAAAAAAAAACGTTTTTTTGACTTTTCGAATTTTTTTTGGTTATGTTCGCCATTAAAACTCGAGTCGCAAAAAACGCTATCTTTCTTAGAATTTTTCTCTCTATACGACCATATTTTTTGTTTGCTGATAACAATTAGTGACCGGTTTTCTCCCCTTTGATTGGGCTAAACAATAAGAATATAATTGACCACCGTTATGCCAATATCCGGTAAAAATTTAGTTTTTGTTGGAAAAAAAAATGAAACATGAATACCTATTATTCATAAATTACAGGTACATTTTTTTTCGGAAGCTCTATTACCTAATTAGGATATTAGTTAACAAGCTACGAAGATATACATCAACAGTCAACGATTTAATGATTTCTCTTGTTCGAATACTTTTAATAGCCAGTACCACGTTGCGATATTGTAAAAGATGTGTTAATAGCGTTGCGTAATGCAATCATCTAATCTCATGTAAATATCTGTTTTCTATTATCTCCTGACAAAATAATTAGACTGCAGACATGACTGGTGGCTAAAAAAATCTATACTGTTGCCCCATGTCCAGAGGCAAAACTGCCGATCAACCTGTTTTAATTATATTTCCGTATGAGTGTTTATGAAATGTCAAAAGCGCAGATAAAATCGATTGTATAGGTGGGTGTAAAAAAAATTACATGTATATACCGGGTGACGAAATCGTTATACAAGGCGTCATACCCTAGTCAAAAAATTTTTAATGGAACACTGTATTTTTTTTACACAGTTGAATAGAGCTCAAAATTACCTCTTCAATAACATATCACAAGTTCCATTTGCTTTCAAGATGGCGGCGTGAGAAGGTATTTTTCTTAAATTGATTATGGTGACATCATGACGTAACCGATGAAGCTTATGTCAAACAGGTAAAATGAAAAATAGTTTTTGAGGTTTTGTAGAGTTTTTTTGCTCAAATTAAAATAAAAATATTTTTCACGAAATGGGCTACATTTTAAAAATATTTCGAAATGTCAATTTTTTCTTTTCTCAAAATGTCAAACTTTTTCTCAAAAGTTTGAATAGGAAGAGATACTTATTAAATTCTAAAATCAAAATGTGTTTTATGACCTAACGAAATATGCCTACTATAGTATGTATTCATTTATTGTTTAAAAAGAAACATTCACTTGTGTCTAGCATGCATGAAAAACTAGGTATAAACGTATTTTTTTTCTAAAACAGTAAATGGATATGTACTGTATTAGGCATCTTTCGTTAGGTCATTAAACACATTTTAATTTTAGAATTTAATAAGTACCTCTTCCTACTCAAACATTCGAGAAAAGTTAATAAAAAAAATTAACATTTCGAAATATTTTTAAAATGTACCCCATTTCGTGAAAAATATTTTTTTTAGTTTGAGCAAAAACCAGTACAAAAGCTCAGATTATTTTTTATTTAAACAGTTTGTTTGACAGAAGCTTAATCGATTACCATGCACCAGTATGTCATAATGCCGCCATGAAAAATACCTTCTCACGCCGCCATCTTGAAAACAAATGCCACTTGTGATATGACATTGAAGAGGGAATTGTGAGCTCTATCCAACCGTGTAAAAAAATATACAGGGTTCCATTAAAATTTCTTGACTGGTCATTTCCGGAAAAACTGGAATTTATATTCAACTGTTTTTTTTTTTATGAAAAATATGCGTCTCAACGACTTACCCCTTCTGTCCGACTTCCAAATTTTTAACTTTAAAGACAACTGTATGACGCATTGTATAACGATTTCGTGGTCACCCGATATAAATAATTACACGAGGTATACACAAACCTATATACACATTTTCTTATTCAGAATAGTAAAAATACGTATATATCTAACTTTTTAAAGGGTTCAATGCTATCGACATAAAGTTATAGTATATTTTATAATTAATTAGTGTACACAGGGTATTTTTAAATGAAATGACACTAGTGAATTTAGAGATAATATCCGACTGTTCATTAATATTGAGCCATTTCCTCGAAGTGCCTGGAATTTTCTAGACAAGTCTGGAGAGTGGTGGAGTACAGGTTATATAAAGCGTGCACTTATGTGTTTTAACATTATTAAATTTGCTAGGAGCTGAACTGTAATGTGCAACGTGAAAATGACCGAAACTTCAAGTGAGATTCGATATGATTTATGATAAGAATTTCGTTTAGGCTATAATACAACCGAAGTACACCGAAATCTAGACAGACGCCCCTGGTTTAGCAACATGCAAAATATAGTTCGCACGCTTTTAATCTGGCGCCTACAGCATTGACAATAAACTATGATCTGGTAGGCCACCTCAACTGGATATCGAGCGCTTGCATACGATTGTCGAAGCAAACCCGTATAGAACCACAAAAGATATGGCACGAGAGCTTGGCTATAGCCATGCCACGGTAGTACGTGGACTCGAAACGCTAGGCAAAGATAAAAAGTGATGGAAAATGAAATGAAAAAAGGCAAGTGGATACCACGTTTATTAAGCGAAGCCGATCGCCAGCATCGTAGTAACATTTGCACACAACTTCCCTCCTGCAGTCGTCATTTTGACTGGTTGATCAGTCTACCATATAGAAACAAATTTGGAATAACGAAGTGGCCTATCTAAATGTTACACTTTTTTTCAAAATAAAAGTACAAATAATACATAGGTATATGTAATGTTACACTACACATAAAACAGTTTAGGGACAGTTCAGTATTAAATAAGATGTATATGTATAGTGTTGAAAAGAAGCATCAATTTCGTTTTTATGTAAACTTCTCTTCTGTAAACTTTTGTAAATACTAGTTGCGTCACTTAGTGTCTTTAGGGACGCATCGATTTAGGGTGCCTGAGCAGAATTGACTAAACATTTCAATTTGATTAAAGTAGTCGAAGAAAAACTAATTTATATTGTTTTTGTTTTTAGTTTTAAATACCCCAAAGAGAAATTTTTCATGATTTATTTTTTTTTTCAAATGGTGGGAACGCCACGGCTCATAAGATTTTTCAAACAGTGCTTTCTATTACCAACAGTAAAATGGGACACACTCCAATACATACTTAAACATTTACAAAAAAAAAAAAAAAAGAAAAAACACCGTTGGTAATAAAATTCTCTGAAAAATCTAACAGCTCATAATGTTTTTATTTAAAAGGCTAGAGAAAACATGAACAATTTCTTTTGACAAAATTTAAACTTTTCTGATGCAAATTGCAACGTTTTAATAAACCCTCAGCACTCTAGATGTAAAGACATATCAAAAAAATAAATGACGTTATGTGTTGAACGATGACAAATTATTATTATACGGGGTATTATATTTTAAATCAAAACAAGTGAGAATAGACAAAACGTGTCAATAAAAATTTTGAAATTAGGACCATTTCCAGTAAAACTGGAAATGGATAAAACATGACAACTGCCTATGGCATTAAATGTAAATTTACGTATATCTCATATTCAATCCTAAAGTTTCAATATTTTATTTCCGAAAAAAACGTTATGGTGGTGAGCTATTTTCTAGAATCACCCGGTATAATCGAGTTATTCTTATATTAATCGAAGTTTTGAATAAAGAAAAGAGTGTGATTGTAACCGGCTCACTAATAATCTTCCATATCCCAAACTAGGAAGAATGTTAAATAATTTACTATGAACATAAGCACTTAAGTATTGTGTTTAATGAGTACTGTAAAATTTACTGCTTGTGAATTTTACTGTCTACATGCAGTAAAACGCCATAATTATCTGTTAAAACAGCCAACAGGCATGTCATAGGTACCTTCATTTGATTCGAAAAAAAAAAAATTCTTAACAAACTACACCTTTTCATTCTTTGGATGTAGGTAACTTCCGTTTCAGACTTGTCGACACATTAGCACTTAAGGTATTTTTTTTCATATTTTTATAAAAAAAAACATACAGAGGAGAAAAAAGGGGAAGAAAAAAATTAATCCAACTCAAACATATTCTTAATTTCCCAAAGAAGGAGGTCACTACAATTTACCATACTTAAATATGAATTAAAAAAAAAACATATAGTATTCTAAGTATTCTAAAAATAAATACTTATAAGATTATAATGTTATTATAAAGTTATTGTTAATGTTATATTATTAAGCTTTGGATATAGATTATAGATATTGTGTAATTTTAATTTTTCCAATAAACATGGGTCCTATACATTTGCTTCTAAGGGAGCTACATCTTTTTGATGGTGACGTAAGAAACGTAATTTTCAGAATATAGGGTGGGTCATAAGTAGCGTCGGAAAAGTTTGCTCTAACGCATGGTAAACAGCATTTAACTACCCAGCGCTTCAGCAACAGAACCGACGTACTCAAGTTCCGGCGTGTTATCAGGATCGGTCAGTGGCGTACATATGCACGGGCAATAAATTCACACGTAAATAATTTACAAAGCGCTTAAGAAATAAAAGTTTATACTTTAATTATCATAGAGTTGTATATTGTCGACCCTGCATTATATCACACATTTCCGGACCCTAGTCATAAGTTAGTAATATAGTAATGGTCCGACAAAATAATGTGATTTAGCCAAAATGTACCTTTGTTCAGTTGTGGGATCAATTCTTCTCCATAATCTGGCATCAAATCTATCAATTTTTCTCCATAATTTTTTGACTAAATTGAGATAATGTCATAAAATGAGATATTCCGGGGTTTTCGAGGGGATAAATTTAAATTTATTCATAGTTTTGATATCACTAATTGTAAGAGAAGGTGCCATTTAAGGCTCACCACGTTTATTTAAAATTACATAACTTTTTGTATTAACGGCTTTGTAAAATATGTGGACTTAGGCTAGCTTGGAAAATTCGATTTTCCTAAATTTTATAAATAAAAAAGTAATCGTTTTCGAGATAATTGCATAAGAAACACCATTGGGCATTCCATATATACATCAAAATATCTCACTAACCCCGAACATTCTGTTATTCTGGCAAAGTTATAAATTATAAAAGCAAAATTATAAATGGCAAAGTAATCTTACTTTGTTTAGGGTTTTTTCTATTAATGTCTTCATAACTGTCCAAAAAAGTAATCAATGAAAGGGGTAAGAAAAATTGTTAATATACTAGGTACACGAATTCGCAAAATTTCTAAGAAATAAGATGTTATTAAATTTTTATTTCATATGACATATTGACATGTCACTTCAGTATTTCCCTTTGCCCTCTTCAGTAACAGGTTGTCAAAACAAAACGTTCTCAAATTTCAAAAACTGTTACAAATTGTTAGTTGCTAAAAAAATAATATGTACCACAATGGGATTTACCTAGTATAATGTATATCGGTCAAAAATGTGTACTAAAGGTCCATAACAGTAGTGTTTTTTACAGGTAGTGCTTTTTAACTCTTTCAAAGCCCCATTGCATAAAATTTGCCCTTTCTTTACACCCTCACTCTTCTTTTATCTTATTAGAAATGTAAAAATGGACATCCATACATTTTTTTATGTAGAATCCAGAGGCATTGTTGGTTCGTGTCTCCATTCGTCCGTTTTCTCAGAATAAAGCAAACATATGTTTTTTTACAGTATATCCTGTATATTATTATTTGAATTAAGTATTTTCTAAGCATTTCAAAAATATATCACTATAGATATATTTTTTAACAATAAGCTCACAAGTTGAATATTTGACAAAACTTGTCTTTAAATTCCCAGTGGGCTTTAGTTTCTAATAAATTAAAAACGATCTAATGTGACAGTAAATACACAGAACTTCAGATTTGAGTTTCCAGTTTTATGAGTCAAATTATCAAAGGAAAATATTATCGTAACTGTTATTACTATTAGTTCATCAATAACAATAACAAGTTTAATCAATAACAATCATATCAACAAATGTTATTGATTAAAGTTCAAAATTCTAATCTAAAATTCAAAATTCATACAACAACGAATTTTTCTGGCAAATTCAAGAATATATCTACCTAATTTTATTTGATCAAAAATACTCTTGAAAATGATTCTCATTGCATACCCTGAAAATGGTCATTTTCTTTCATTGCATACCCTCAAACTTTCCTTATCCTTCGTACGGCCTTCTCTCTCTCGAAGTTCTTTCCATGGAACGATGTCGAATCTTACAAATTCTGTTTTTTTAGGAAACCCCATAAAAATAAATCTACAAAAGAGAGGTCCGGTGACCGTGGAGGCCATTTTATGGGCCTATTATTTAATATCCAGATGGATATCAAAGATTTGAGGGACGTTATTTTCTAGAAAAAGTCGTATTTATTGACTACTGTAGGCATGTAGGTGCCCCATCCTGCTGAAAATATGTATTATTTATTTTTTTATATATAATATTTATAATATTTTGAGCTAAGAGATTTATCTATGGATTCAGGCACAATATCTTGTAAAATTTGAAGATAATGATGTGCAGAGAGTCCTCCTTCATAAATGCGATACAATATTTTTTCTTCCTAAAATAAAACAGGCAACATTGAAACTGAAACATCATTTTTGTTTCCGCTCATATACAGGGTGGCCCAGGGGTCATGTACACCCCCAAAAAGAGCTCCATTTTTTGTAGTAGGAATTTGAAATTTTACATACGTAAATGAATCGTTGAAGCTCAACTTTTAACCTATAGGGTGGATATTTTCTATTTCCGCCCTAACCGGAAGTGATATCAACATTTTTTTTCAAATGGCAACCACCATTTTTTTATGCGATTCGGTTAGAGTATCGGATTCTTTATCTGTCTGTTTTTTAAACAGAAAAATCGGTTAAAAAATGGCAAAGATTATTTTATATACCTATATTGTTTATATTTTATGAAGGCGGCTATGAATCAAATATTAAGCGCTTGCTTTTTTAACAAGTAAGCCATGGAATTTACAAAAAAAGGTACAATGGTACTATTGTTGTAAACTGAAGTTGGATGTAAAGGTTTTGTTATCTTTTGTAACTTATGTTTATGCAAAACTTTAGAAAACTCCTTTTCCTAAAAAGAAAGCGCCATTATTACATTTTTTCAAATAGCAATGTCCATTTTTTTGTTTTATAAATTTGAAACACATAATGTCAACTTTCATACAGCATGTGAAAATCACGTCTGAACTTACAGACTAATAACTAATAAGATTAAGCATAAATAATAAGTAAGCTGTGCAAAACATAGGTTTGCGTTGAGTTTGACAGGTAACTGATTTAGTAATTTTTACGATCAGTAGACGCATTGTTGTTTACATCTAAAGTTATTTTTACTCTACGTTTGTCTGCTTTTTGTGAAATTTAACATGGCCATGCAGTTTACTAAAAGTGAAAAAGTAGATCTACTATTAGTTTATGGCGAATGTCGAAAAAATTCTGTAGCAGCATCTAATTTGTATGCGGAACGTTTTCCACTTAGACGGCATCCGAACAGAAATTATTTTGCAAGTCTCGAAGAACAATTACGACTGGAACATCATGAACCCGACGAAGGACAACACTTCGTAGTAGGTGAAGAAACCGAAATAAATGTTCTTGCTTATGTACAATTCGATCCAACTGCTTCAATTCGTAAAATTGAACAACAATGCAATGTATCAAAAGAGTCAGCTAGGAAAATTTAAAAAAAACATGGCTAGAAACCATATAAATACCATTTATGCAACCACATGTACGAAAACGATTTCCAGAGGGGACTACAATATTGCCAATGGTTAATTAATAACCAAATGGACAATCCGAATTTCATCCGGAATATTTTATTTTCAGATGAATCAATTTTCAGAAATCTTGGATTATTCAACCGCAATAACCTAAGATATTGGGCCATTGACAATCCGAGGGTAATAAGAGAGAGCAAATACCAAGAACGTTTCGGTTTCAATGTATGGTTGGGCTTGCTAGGTAACAGAATTATAGAACCAATAATATTCGATGGCATACTAACTGGGGAACGTTATCTGGGTTTTCTTCAAAATCAAATTGAAAATGTTTTGGAAAATGTACCTCTTGCGATTGAAAGAAATATCATATTCCAGCAAGATAGGTCTCCCCCCACAATGCGAGAATGGTAGGTTAGTCACCTGACCTGACACCACTAGATTTATTTATGTGGGGATACTTGAAAAATCAAGTTTATGCCGTGCCACCCACTACACAGGAAAATTTAGAAATGAGAGTGAGAACGGCAATTAATGCTATCACGCCAGTCCATTTAGAAAACGTGGTACAAGGTATAATTAAAAGGACGAATATCTGCATTAATCAAAATGGACAGCATATTGAACAGTTTTAAGATTTCATAGTACTTATTTACAATTGTTGTTTTAATTTATCAGTTGAAAATAAATTCTGTATGTAAGTTGCCATTGTGTGTTTCAAACTTGTAATATCAAAAATGAATATTGCCATATGTAAAAACGTAATATTGGCCCTTTCTTTTTTTGGAAAAATGAAGTTCTGCATAAAGATAAATATATTCTGCGTAACTTTACATCCAACTTTAATTTACAACAGTACCATTGTACCCTTTTTTGTAAATTCCATGGCTTACTTGTTAAAAAAGCAAGCGCTTAATATTTGATTCATAGCCGCCTTCATAAAATATAAATAATGTACGTATCTTTACCATTTTTTTAACCGATTTTTCTGTTTAAAAAACAGACAGATAAAGAATCCGACACTCTAGCCGAATCGCATAAAAAAATGGTGGTTGCCAATTGAAAAAAAAAATGTTGATATCACTTCCGGTTAGGGCGGGCTTCGTCGGACCGTATTACTGTTCTAGTAAAATTAATACGCGGTTAACGGCTCCGTAGTCCAATAAATTCGTTTTTATTCAATAAAAGATGTCGACAAAGAGCTGCCTTCTTTCAGGATACCTATAAAATGTGATAGATAACCTTAAAAAAGGATTATTTGATACAAAATTTGAGATGCTTACTACCTGTTGAAATACAATTCGCAAGCTTCTCGTTGCTTTGTATGAAGCAAACTAACACATTATCATATTTTTCATAATTTTCATACCTTCAGCCATCGTCAACACGCAAAGTAATATATAGGTCTTTAACAATACTTTTTGAAATACTACAAACAGCTAATACAAATTTGACAACAAAAACGTTTGTTTTTTTTTTAGCAACGGCCTACTTACAAAAATTGTATTTTTCATTTAAATTAGCAGTTTGTGTGCTTATTGGTAATAAAACTTATCAATAAAGATATATTTTTGAAATGCTTAGAAAATACTTAATTAAACCAAAATTAAACCAAATAAAACTGTACTATGTACAGTCTGTACAATTGCAGTACTTGCGGCCCTGCCTATGGTTTAATGCTATCGCCTATCTCTAATTCAAATAAAAATAAATCATTGGAGTAATTCTTGTAATTGGAATATAGAACCATCACAGGAAGTAAGTTAGATGGCCTGCCATAAACCTAATTGTCATGTTTAGAGCGCCCGGCAAGATTTTACACATCCATTAATTAATCACGTTTCCGTCAGCACGCGAACGCCTCCAAGTCGCGGGCATCCACGCAAATTCTTCGGCGCGGAAAAATATCGAGACGTTCACTTATCTAGGCGGATGCCGAGCTCATGTACGTTTATGTGTCATTTTATATGCGAACATTAAGGAAGGAGGCATGGGTGGAGTGAGTGAATGTAACTGTAACGAACCCACTCCTGTCCTTGATCGGGAAATATCTGAGGTCAGTCCCTCGCCCTCACCTTTATAGTTCGCCATCGGTGCCTTTATTTACTAAAATATCACGACGCCGTGTCTCATGGACAGAACCGGACCGGCTAGCCGTCCTTTTTTTGCGGTAAACACGACAGATCCGTGAGTGATTTCATCCTTTTTTATACAGGGTTTTCAAACTTAAGTCGGCACTATTGCTAAGTTCGTTATTATACTCGCCACAAAATCGGTTAAATAGGCAAACTAGTAGTATTTTTTCCGCTGATTACAATGGTGAAAATGGAACAAAAATCGAACATCGCGTTCTCGAGTTACGTCAAAAAAGTTCAATTTTTTCAAATGGGACAGTATTCTCAATCGATAGGAAATTTAATTCTGAATAGAATTTGTCCTATGACCTTTTATCCTAAAGTCAAAGATTACGAGGTAATTGATGACTTTTCAAGTTTGTCGAGGTGGCTGTTATTTCATAAACAAAATTCGTATGTTTTATAAACCATCAATATGAAAATGTCAAATTGAGGTTGTGCTAGTGAAAAGATTACAGTGTGTGTTTTTTTTTTGAGGAAAAATGTCTTTTACGCATTCAGAAAAATGTGATATGATGGAATGTTACATCGTTGGTAAAAAAATAGCCACCGAGCTCGTGAACGTTATTGTGCTTTGTATCCTATGCGTAACTTCCCTGATCGAGGGGACTTTCTGATTTTGTATCGTAAGTTTAAATCAAATGAAAATGTCTTTAAGAAAACTAGAACTAAGAAACAATTCATATTAAGTGAAGCAACTGAAATTGACGTCATAGCTTACTTTGAAGCTCAGCCTAATAATTCAATTACCGATTTGATGCAAGAAAGTGGATTCTGTTTGGGAACTACATTCTAAAAAAGCATAAGTTTGTGCCTTACAGATACAGACCTATAGAGACGCTAGTACCAGGAGATCAAGAAAGACGCATCCTGTTTTGTCAGTGGTTCATTAATAAAATCAGACTTAAAATGATAATGTTTGACGCTTGATTCTTTGGAGTGACGAATAAAATTTTTCCAATAAGTGCATGTTTAACAGGAAAAACAACTACTGTTGGAGTCGAGAAAATCCGATGCTCTTCCGTCCTTGTAACCCGCAGAGACGCTTTAGTGTTATTGTTTGGTGTGGTTTGGTCGGCTCAAAAAGTGTAGCCCCAGTATTTTATCAAGGTGCATTAACTGGTGAGCGGTACGCCTAAATGTTAACCGCCACAATTCGAGAGTATTTGGATGACCTAAATTTAATAGATAGACAACAGATCTACTTTCAACAAGATGGAGCTCCTGCCCATAATGTTCGCCAGATTGATATTCTATTACAAGCCTTTTTTGATGCGATATTTATCAACTAACGGCCCCGTCTGTATGCCTCCTCGATCACCAATCATAACGCCTATGGATTTTTTCTTTTGGGGATATTTAAAGAATGCGGTGTATGAAAGGCGGTATGATAATCTTGAGGATCTCCAGCAACGCATAATTGATACTATCAATATTATTTATGGTAGAATCATTGCCAAGGCTACTATGAGCGTTTACAAGCGGGCTCAAAAATACCTGGAGCAAGAGGGTGATATTTTTGAGCATCTAATGAAACGATACTATTTCACATCATGGATATTCCTCTTACTTTATACTTTACGGTAAGGTAATGTTACGACAACTAACACAGCCACCTTGACAAACTTGAAAAATCATCAATAACCTTGTCATCTTTGACTTTAGGATAAAAGGTCATAGGACAAATTCTGTTTAGAATTAAATTTCCTATCGATTGAGAATATTGTATACTGACTGTCCCATTTGACAAAATTGAACTTTTTGACATAACTTGTGAACGCGATGTTCGATTTTTGTTCCATTTTCACCATTGTAATCAGCGGAAAAAATACTACTAGTTTGCCTATTTAACCGACTTTGTGGCTAGTATAATAACGAACTTAGCAATAGTGCCGACTTAAGTTTGAAAACCCTGTATACTCGATGGAACTTCGGTACAACGGTTCCAGACGGTGCGGACAGCTCTTGTTTTTTTTTTCTTTAATTATCCTGTTTGATATGAACTCCCAATGTTAAATAATTCCGAGCCCCACCGTTTGACTTTATCAATAATTATTTTCTAGCAATATTAGAATTACAATATAACCTCCTAACAGCGGACATCCAAGGAAAATCCTAAAATGTCTGCTATATCGAGATATTATCAAAACTAAACATATTATTACATCCATACTTGATTATCAAAAAACAAAAACAAAAAAAAATACTTGTTCTGCTTCCATAATACGTGTCTACATTACAATCCAGGAAAAATATAGCTTATTTAAAATAATCTTTAACGGTCGTTTGTTCTGCATGTTTTCAAGATCTTTTAATATATTATGTGCTTTTTAGATACTTGTAATACTGGTTACAAGTTCCTCTTCTTTCAACCTCAGTTTCGATTGAATCGCTACTTCTGCAATGCAATCAGTATGTTCCTAAATCTACATCAGTAAGACTAAAAATTGGAAATAAAAACGCTAATGGTATATTGTGTTCTATGGCACACTCACTTATATCTCTGTTGCATATATGAAATCTGGACTTTACGAAACAGTTTTTTACCGTTAGGCGATACAGGCGATAGTTTCTTCCAAGCCGCTGAAAATCATATTAGTGCACTGACTATTGTAATTAATGCTATTCTCCACCATTTCGACTGACTCTTCCGTGTCCATTAATGCTACAAGAATTTTAACGGACATGCTTCTGTAAATGACTTGAATGGTAAGTTGAAGCAAAAATTTTGAATGATACCCTGACAATATTTGACAAAAATAGGAGGTCGTATTTGGAGGAAAATCAGTTTCACATTCTATAATGATGTATTTGGATGGGAAGTTGCATTATCGAGAGAATAAGTCTACGTTTCTCTTTTCTCTTTTCATCTTGGTGTCAAAATGTTTTAACCATGCATAATATCCATAATATCCAAGTTCATCGAGATCCACTCGATTACCCTCTTAACAGCCAATTTTTATTTATGTCCTTCCATGTTTAAAAAAGTATACAAAACAAAACAGTATAATCAGACAGTCTTACCTTTGCAGAGTCTCCTCCTGTACATTTATCATTTCTTAATGCAACTGTTTTTGTAGGAAGTACACGGAAAAAGAACGTCTTTATCTGCATTAAAAACATCACTTGGAGCATATTCCTACAATAATGATTGTAACTTTCTTGTCCAGTCATCAACTACTGTTTGCAAGAATACATACGCAGATTCACCACAAACCGTTTTAAAGGAAATTTTATGCCTCTGACAAAATTTCTCCAACTAATCATTGGAAGGAATATTCGTCTGGTGCCTTACAAAACCAATTAGAAACCTCATCATCAACTTTCTTAGGCTGGTTAACAACTATAGCAACCAGAATCTTAGTCAGTGGCGGCTCGTAGGTGTGTTACATGGGTGGGCACAGGGTGTGTCAGTAGGATTACTTATTAGCTACCAATGGCGGCGCCACAGGCGAAAATTTTGAAAATTTTCAAGGTCATGCGTTTTACTGGCACTTCAGAATTTCAATGAAAAATTCTTTTATATAAAAATATAGACTCACAAGAATAATTTTTGGGATTTGGTAGCTTTTTGAAATAATATTTAGTCACGAATATTGAGGGCTTAAATATATTAAAATAATGGGTGGCAACATGTGAAAAAAATTTGAAATAGGTATCTTACCGTTATTTGTAGAGGTTATATAAAATAAGCTCGCCTGTCCTTATTCTTCACAAAAATGTTAATCGCCTTTTCATTAAAGTCCCGGATTTGTTTCACAAAATTTAATACAATTAATTATTTGGTTTAAAATATGTCTGTTTTTATCCACATTTTCATTGTGACGTCTTATATTTTCACGATAAGCACTATCAAGCTGTTGCCTTATGTCTACCTTTCCCAACACACTAAAATCTAAGATGTTATGTAAATATTTTTCAATGTAGCTAGCATGTTTCTTATCTCGTTCATTTAAATGTTTTAAATCACTCACCCCTTCTTGAGTCCATGCACTTCGGTTGCCACCCATCACTAAACAAATAAAATAAAACAGTTTGTTTCTTTTAGGACACCCACATAACCACTTCAATCTGTCGTAGACACTACTATTAAAATTTCGTGAATAACTTCTCGATTTTCCTACGTCTGTTTTGGAAATAATCAAATCGAGTATCGGCCTTCCTAACCGTTTAATTGCCGTTCGGATCTCGTATGTAATATTTTTATTAGACAATAAAAAGTCCACCGAATTCATTTTGAAACGTTTCACAATCAAAAACAATAAAAACACACTTCTCAGCGAAGAAAATAAACATTCACTAAAAAAAGGTCACTCAACAAGTGTGACCCGTTCAGCTGATTTTCGAACGATTTAACGATGTCTGTCTGCTGCAATTGTCTCCAAATATTATCAGTCACCGAAAAAGCCTGATTAAAAACGAGGGCTGGGATACTGTGTGCCCGCGCTCACGCGCGCGAAATGCGACTACGGTGGCTCGATGTGAATTCAAACTACGGTGGCTCGGTGCTCGATCGATAGTCTGTCATATATATGTGATAAAAATCATTATTTGTGGTATAAAAGGAATAATAATTAGAATATGAATAGTTTGTCGTATACAATTAATTGATATTATTGTAACAGTAATTTATAGTACATTAACACAAAAGAAATATTTTCCATTGAAATTTGGGCTGGGCACGTGCCCCTGTGCCCTTTATCACCAGCCACTAATATACAGCCATTAATATAAGGCGTATAACTAATCAAATCAAAAGTACACAAATATGTGACAACTAAATTGGGACGGGGGAAATATTAGCTACTGTACTGGTATAATGTGATTTCTTTAATTCCTATTTCTATTTTTTCTAGGTAAGCGCTGATGAAGAAACATGCAATTATTTAAGTAAGTTTATATTTATATATTTATATTTAAAATTATATGTTCTTTTTTAAACACCTAAACCATTCGGTGCTAGAACCTAGTGTATGCCTACACAAAGTATTCGTTCAAAGTATTCATAGTATATACCTACAGAAAAGTATTCTCTAATTTATTAAATAGAAATTGACTTTTTTCTTTGAAATTAACAAAAGTATTCAAATCATTTCAAGAATACAGTATAGTATTTTTTTTTTGGAAAAATTTCGAAATTTTGACGTTACAATAGATTTCTGCACGTTCCTAGTACGACTAGCCCACGATTATGACTATTATATCAGCTGCAACTAACTATTAAGGGGGTAGTCCTTGTGAGAATTTCAATATATTGTACGTAAAAAAAAGAGTCCAAAAACTTCAAAACGCCATTCTTTTATTTTCTGATAATCCTAGTTCATGCAATAGCGAAACGTATTCTTTAAGAATCGTTTTGAATTAAGATTTATATAACGCCATACAAAATTACAGAACAGTGCGTTGTCGTTAGCGGAGTCACTACTAATAGTGGACGAAGTAAATTCGCTGCTACAAGCTATAGGTCACTCAATAAATGAGCTAGTTAAAAATAAGTTCGATAGTGTATTAAAGAAAGACACCGGTTTTACCAAATTAAGTCAAATTTGTGATGGTACATCTACAGATACGTTAAATGAGTGCAAAGAGTATTATATCTGTATTACATTAGTAGATCTCAATCAATTTTTATGGCCATTAATTAATATTTTTAGTTGTTTACGAATTTTCGGATACTCGTACTAATTGCGCTCAGAAAACATCAAAATTTTGAAAGAATAAATGCCATACCGCATTCTTAAAGCAATATGGAGACTATTGATACTCTTAAAAATTTATTTACCTTTAAAAAATGAGAGTTGAAAGTTCGAGGCTTGCCGTGAACCGTAACAAATGATTTTTTGTTATGTAATATTTATTTTATTGTAAGTCTAATGTCATTCCTGAAAACTGCATTTTTTTCTCATTTCTCGTTTCCGTGATAAACGTGATACTTCACGGACTCACCCTTCACAATGTGAGTACATGGAATAAATTCAATGTAAGTTGTTGTTTTGCCTAAGTTTTCATGAGATACATATATACAAATATATATAATGGACAAAAGAGTGGTAAGGGAAGTATAGTGGAAACAACATTGAAATTATTTCGGTTTCTCTGTAGCTTTTCAAAATGTCATACATATAAATTATTTGTTATTGAAGTAAAATTCCTTGTTAGATATTTGTTTGCAGTACATTAATATTTATTTTGCATTATGTCAACGGAATTTATGTTGTTTTTATTGAATTTCATATGTATGCACTAGGCTGCAATAAAAAGACGGAATACCAGGGCAGTACTTAAATTTGCATTATCTTGTTGAGTAAATCAAGCGCTCCTAAATAATATTTTGCTACGTATGTATGTATGTATATGTTAACATGGGCGGCACATGGAGTCCCGGGACTCCGATGAATCATTCATCGCTTCTACCATCGCAGGTTCCCTCAAGATTGAGTACCATTTTTTCGAAACCAAACAAAGACCACATGAGAATTTTGTACAAATTTTGTACATTTTTGTACAACCAAGAATGATTTTTTGTACACCCTGTTTAATCGGCCAAAATCAAAATACAAAAATGGTACTCAAACTTGAGGTCTGTGTACACTTTTACCAAATACAAATTTTAACTATACCAGTAGAAAGATTAAATTTTGTACATTTTTGTACACCAAAAAAAAAAAAAATTGTACATCCCTCAAAAATGAAAAAAATCAAGTGTCAAAAGTGGTACTCAATCTTGACAACTATTGAAAACTGAAAAATTCATATGTTTATACGTCGTTGTATAGAGTGATTTTTGTACAAGCAAGAATGATTTTTGTACACCCTATTTAACCGGCCAAAGTCGAAATGCAAATATGGTACTCAAACTTAAGGTCTGTGTACACTTTTACGAAAGACAAATTTGACCAGTATAAAGATTTTTTTTAATTTACCAAACTACACCAGTAAAAAGATCGAATTTTTTACATATTTGTACACCCAAAAACATTTTTTTACACCCTTCAAATCGAATCCTTTGTCGAATTTCAAACTGCTAGTAATTTAAAGAAGCTGCCCATTTCAAAGCTCCATTTGATAGTAATTTTTAACTACTTCAGCACATTAATCTACTTGAGCACATTACTTCAGCACATTAATCTACTAATAAATGTTTTAAAAGTGTTCCAACAGAACGCCTATTGGTAGATATGTACATACTCGAGTGAGATTAAATAACATAATTTTATAATTCGGAATGTATAACCAAATTAATCATTTACCTACATAATTGTGAACATAAATTAGACTACAATTTTCAAAGTTGATATTTTTTCATTTCTAATTAATAATATAATAATTTTACGGAATGTACTCAACAGAACAGTAAGTATTAAAAATACCCCAATTTTATTCATACTAACATATGAAGTATCATAACATTATGAATATTTAAAAGTATTCAAAAAATTGTCAAGATTGAATATCACTTTTGAATCTTGGTTTCTTCATTTTTTGGGAAGATGCATAAAATTTGTGTGTACAAAAATATGCAAAATTAGATCTTTAACTTAGTACAGTTGAAATTTGTTTTTGGTGAATTTGTACAGAGGCCTCAAGTCGGAGTACCATTTTCTTGTATTTCGATTTTGATCGGTTAAATAGAGTGTACGAAAAGCATTACTGGTTGTAGAAAAATCGCCCTATATGATAACATATAAACATATGAATCTTTCCAAATTTTCATTTTTTGGGAGGGCGTACAAAATTTTTGTTTGGGTGTATAAAAATGTACAAAATTCGGTCTTTTTGACGGTATAGTTGAAATTTGTTTTAGGCGAAATTGCACAGAGGCCTCAAGTTTGAGTACCATTCCTGTATTTCGATTTCGGTCGGTTAAATAGGGTGTACAAAAATCATTCTTGGTTGTACAAAAATGTACAAAAATCACACTATTTGATGACGTATAAACATATGAATTTTTCAAAAATTGTCAAGATTGAGTACCACTTTTGACATTTGATTTTTTTTATTTTTGAAGGGTAGTTATAATATACAGGGTGTCTCAGCTTTTAGTTTAAGACTTTATCTGCTACCCAGGATGTTAGCAAAAACTTTTATTAAAAGTTACTTGAATTCATGAGGGCTATAAAATGACATATTCCGTTTGACATGTGCTAGTGACCTTGATGTTATGTGTGTCAATATGTTTTTTAAGTACAACACCCTGTATTTTTCGACATTTTTGTATTTACCGAACAATTCTACACATATTTCATGTAACATACCCTATACCTATCTTCAAACGTTTTCGAGATTTTCAAAGTCAAACAATGATACGTGCAACATGCAATAGAGGATTAATACGCCGTTTAGAAACTGAAAATTTATTAAACTAATTGCTTATAATTACTGAAATATCCCACGAATGAATGAATGAATAAGAAAAGTGGGCGGGAAAACCCATGCACTTAGGCCGCCTGACGGGCCCATTGTGCACCCACATTCCATGAGTATTCCTACACCTAGCAGGTGCTAGGTGTTTCTTCTCTTCAGTTCTAGGTGTTTCGCCTCGTTGTTGTGGTCATCGTGACACGCAAACAAAACCTTACTTCTTAATTATGTCTCAGATTCAGGAAATAGAGGAATTGAATTTAAAGCCGATGGAACATTTTGCACGTTGCATACAGTGTAATAATAATAGTAATAAGCTTTTAAAGATGTAAAGAGATGCTAATTCGAAAAAACATCAGAACCAGTGGCGGATGGTAGAATTTGAAATTCTCGTATTTTCGTAAAGAAGCATGAGACTCACATTATACTGTTGTGGGTTCTATGCCCCGTTATGAAAATACAAGAATTTGAAATTCCACCATCCGCCACTGATTAAGACAATATATAGGGGGTAAAGTGATAACTGACCTACGAAATACGTTGAATTTATAGATCCCAGGTGTTGCAGAATATAAATACCGGTTATCAAACAATACTTAATTTTTACCGAATAGGCAGAAATATGTTACACATGTACGAAGTGTGTAAATTAAGTAACGAGACTGGCAACGTAGCGCCCGATCTAGCAAATCTGCGAAGATGGGACTTGGAAGGGTGGTAGGTTAACATGTAGTGCACCTTTAGTACAAGTTTGAACTTATTAGAGTCATTTGTTTGTTCTTTGTGACTGTTTTCGTAAACTGTTTTTTTCTAGTGGTTTTAAAAATGTGTGACACTAATTTTGAGCAACGGTGTGCTATCAGGTTTTGCTTCAGACTTGGTTACAGCGCAACGGATACTTTTGCAAAACTTCAACACGCTTACGGAGACAGTGTTTTTTTCAAGAGCCCAGGTTTTTCGGTGGTTTAAGGCATTCTCAAAAGGAAGAGAGTTGATTGAAGATGAACCACGGAGCGGAAGGTCTTCATCTTCAAGAACCGATGAAAATATCGATAGAATACGGGATCTTCTATCAGTGTATTCAGATCGTCGGTTGACGACAAGAATGATCGGGGAAGAGTTCAATTTGAATCACTCCACTATTAATCAGATTTTGATTAACGAATTGGGGATGAGAAAAATCTGCGCAAAAATGATTTCAAAAAACCTTTCGCAGGAACAAAAGGACATCATTAGAGAAAGGTGTCTTGACTTCGTATAATCGATGGAAAACGATCCCTATTTTATGAAACGTGTCATTACTGGTGATGATTCTTGTGTGTTTGAGTACGACACGGAAACCAAACGCCAAAGCACGGAATGGCACACTTCAAGCTCTCCAAGCGCCTAAAAAGTAATAATGAGCAAGTTGAAGATCAAATGCATGCTGATTTGGCTTTGATAGCCAAGGAATTGTCCACAAAGAGTTTGTGCCTCCAGGCCAAACAGTAAATCAACACTTTCCCAGAGAGATTATTTTGAAAAACTTCGAAAAACGAAAAAGGGTCATGCGTTTGAAACTAAACATCAAAAACAACTGGATTTTGTATCACGACAATGCGCCTTGTCACACAGTTATTTCATTAAACGAGTTTTTAGGCTGTAAAAACATTCCTGTGGCCTCAGCCTCCTTATTTGCCTGACTTGAGTCCTTGTGACTTTTTTCTCTTTCCGAGATTGAAAAATCACCTCAAGGGGCGACATTTTGAGAACATAGAAAACATTCAAACGGCTGTAAAAGACCAGCTGAAGGTTATTCCAGTATATGAGTTCCAGCACTGCTATGAGGAATGGAAGAACCGTCTCCAGCGCTGTGTAGCTTCCCCAAGGAAGCTATTTTGACAATACTGAATTGTAGTTCTATTCTAATAAAAAAAATAAAAAATCGATCTCATTACTTAATTTACACACCTCCAATGTCGCATAATTATTCGCAATATTTAAAATTTGCACCACTGATTTGCAATTTGAATATGGAAGCTGAGAGATCATTTTCATTAAATAAACATATCGTTGCTCCCGTTACCAAAGGGCGTTAAATGAAAAAGTTGTGAATCTTGGATTTAGCCCACAAACAAACTTATTACATCATATATACCGTGTGCGTAAAGCCGACATCGGCCAGTTACGAAAAAGGACAAACAGAAGTGTGACGACAGATAAGAAGCAACCGCATGCGCATCGAAGGTAATGAGTAATTAGACTAATGAGGGAGTAAGAGGAGCGTTAGAACGAGAAATATAAACTTTGTCCTTTTTCACAATCGGCCGATGTAGACTTTACACATACTGTATACTATATACGTGATGTGTATTGTAGTGATTTCTACATACACTACCACTGGTGACAGTGGTAAATATTATCATTAGCTAAATTTTATTTCTACTCGGCAGTATTTAAATTGATTTGAAAATCAGATACGCCTTTTGGTAACGGCAACGATGAAATATGCGAAGCTACTCGCTCAGTCGCTTTAATTTTTTACTGCTTAGTTCGGTCCTGACTTCCCGCGGACTTATTCCACCCTAATATGCACCTACGCGGGTATTAGAATTAATAATATTGAATTGAATTAATTGTCTGCCAAGACCTGTTTTATTTATTATTACAAAATGTAGGGTAAATTATTCGTAACGCGTTTTTATTGTCTATAATCTATTTTAATTGTCACCGACGCCTCCGCCATTTTATTTACTACATTACAAATCAACTTTAATATCTTAAACAACGGATTCATTAAACTCTTCGCATGTACTTTTTTCAGGCAACGATGCATTAATTTACATATATCTGCAGTTGTTTATTAAAACAATTTAAAAGTAACTAATTAGTGTGCTTAATAGAATCGGACAAATAAAATGCAAACGAAAAAAGAAAGTTTACTGAACAAACTTTCAATTTCATACTTAATGCAAGAGACCTTGAGTGTAAGAACAATGGTTTATCTGCGTAATTTGGTTCTCAAACAGTAAGATCGCCTAATTAATAGTAAGTATAAACATTAATAAACCTCAGAAAGTTTTCTCGCATAAGTGACGGAAGCTGAAACCAGTTCTTAGGAATGCAACTTAATAATTTATGTGAGGAATACAGAATACATTTACCGAATTGAAATTAATAATTGCAATAATTAATAATTAATTAAATGAAGTGTGTAACGCTCATACATGAAAGTATGTGATATGATAATTTCTTACTATCTTTACACATACAGATAAGTATGTAAATAATACTTATGTGTACACTTTACACATAAGTATTTGTATATGTATGTATGTATGTATGTATGTAGATACTAGATGCCTACTATACACCGACTTTCACTAAATAAGCATATTTTGTGCTTATAAACAATTTAGATAGCTTTGAGAATTTTCGATTAAATAAAATTAAAAGCATAGTTTAAAAGTACTCGGAGAGACACACTTTAAGAAAAGTTAAATTTCATGTTGCCGATATACAGGGTGTTTCACGGTGAGTGGTCTATTAAACGTTTTGGGAGAACTATAAATGATATGGAACTGCACTTTTGTATCTGGGGGTTTTCGGGGACACTCTACACATCTATAATAATGGTGACTATCTGGCACTTCCGGATATACCGGAAGTGAATACTAATTTCGTTATTTGAAATGGGTTTAAAATACAGTCTGTTTGATGAGAACGTGTCCAGCAGAACGTTCATGTGAAATTAACAAAGGCGCAATTCCAAATGCAGGTGGTAGGAATATAATTACAATTCAGTATTGTCTCCTTCAAAATAACTTCCTTGGGAAGCCACACAGTGCTGGAGACGGTTCTTCCATTCCTCATAGCAGTGCTGGAATTCATATACAGGAATAGCCTTCATCTGGTCGGTTACAGCCGTTTGAATGTTTTCTATGGTCCCAAAGTGACGTCTCTTGAGGTGATTTTTCAACCTCGGTAAGTGAAAAAAAGGTACAAGAACTCAAGTCGGGTGAATAAGGAGGAACCACAGGAATGTTTTTACTGGTTAAAAACTCGTTTACTGAAATGGCTGTATGACAAGGCGCATTGTCGTGATGCAATCCAGTTGTTCTTTCTTCTTCTTGATGTTTGGTCTCACACGCATGACCCTTTTCCAAAGTTGTTTAAGAACCTCTCTGTAAAAGTGTTGATTTACTGTTTGGCCTGGAGGCACAAACTCTTTGTGGACAATTCCCTGGCTATCAAAAAAGCAAATCGGCATGCATTTGATCTTCGACTTGGTCATTCTTGCTTTTTTGGGTCTTGGAGAGCTTGAAGTGTGCCATTCCATGCTTTGGCGTCAAAAAATCAAGACACCTATCTCTCCTGATGTCCTTTTGTTCCTGCGAAAGGTTTTTTTGGAACCACAGATTTTCTCATCCCCAATTCGTTAGTCAAAATCTGATGAACAGTGGTGTAATTCAAATTTAACTCCGCCTCGATCATTCTTGTAGTCAACTGACGTTCAGAATGCACAAGATCCCGTATTCTATCGACATTTTCATCGGTTCTGGAATATGAAGGCATTCCGTTCATCTTCAATCGACTTTCTTTCTTCTGAGAATGCCTTAAACCACCGAAAAACTTGGACTCTTGAAAAACACAGTCTCCGTAGGCGTGTTGAAGTTTTGAAAAAGTAACCATTGCGCTGTGTCCAAGTCTGAAGTAAAACCTGATAGCACACCGTTGCTCTAAATTAATGTCGCTCATTTTTAAAACGCACTAGAAAAAACCGGTTTACAAAAACAGTCATAAGAAGCAAACAAATGACTCTAACAAGTTCAAACTTGCACTGAAGGTGCATTACATGTTAATCTACCGCCCTTCCAAGTCCCGTCTCCGCAGTGTTACTAGATCAAACGCTACGATGCCAGTTTCATTACTTAATTTACACACCTCGTATACCTATATCTAACTTTCATAGTAATATACTGGAACTTTACTATTGATATCAGATTAAAGAAACAAATTTTTCACCGTCAATATTCACACAGCTTTTGTTTTACTATATAGATTTGAAAAAAAATAAGTCATTAATATTTTTTCTTACAAGAATATGCGTTATTGTATCATATAATATATGTACTATTATTTATCTTACTTTGTGCCATATTTTACGCTAAAATTGATTGTAGATTCAAATATTAATTTTTCACAATATATTTAAATAATCGGTATTTAAACAATTTTTAGAAAGGTATTCGAATGTTTGAACGCTGTTTTATACGAAAAAAAAAACGGATTTCAAATCTTTTTTGACGGCTCTATACAGTTTGTAGAAATCGTAAAGGATTGCAAAACTCTTCTGTAAAAGATATAAAACCGATTTGAATGAAAGTTGGTGTATTGTTTTATCATATCAAAAATTTTTATGAGCCACAATCTGACGGTCATATATATAGGTCATATCATTTGAAAAAAAAAATTAATGGAACTTTTTTTTACAATTATTGCCATGTTTGCAACACTATAACCCATTTTTTAATTCATGACCTATTACACCTTGTATAAAATTTAGTTTCCAACTTTTTCTCTCTTCAGCTTTTCTCTAAAATTAATAGTTTACGAGTTATCTAAAAGAAAATTTCAAAAACACGAATATTTTAGAGATTTTTGCGAATTAAGGTATTTCAGAGGCATTCCAATAAAAATTAAGGATTATATGAAAAAGTTCAACCCAAAACAGATACTGTTTGGTCTAGGAAACTAAATGTTGGCATTATAATCAGCAATATAAATTATTATACTAGAGTAGCCAAAACTAAAATATGACAAGTAAAGATTTGTAAAAACTGCAAACCATTAAATAATTTCAGTATTTAAACATATTGAAATTAGCACGCCTAAGTACATATTATGTATATGCTAAATAATATTCTGCTTTAACGAAATAGATATATTTTGCAACGCATACATTAAAATTGTTAAATCATATTTTTGCCAACACTATGAAATCGGGGACTTTCACCATTTATAAATTTGCACATTCTCTGAATCTGACAAGAATTACAATAAATTTGATGTTTACCAATTGGGAGATTCCAAATTAGATTATTAATTATTCATAAGTATGTAATACAACCACTAGTAGACACATTTTGTTAAAATACGTTTATGAAGATTTAAATGGGTGTCGGTTATGCAATGTGGTCACTTATTACGAAATAAATAAATTATACGACTTCTAAATGCAAAAGTCACAATACTACAGTGTCTGAAGTGTCCCCTAAATAATATGATTGAGTAGGTACCGGGTCTTCAGCCCACAATTCACCTACTCTTTCTTATTTGTCGAAATTTTAGAAAATTTCAAAAACTGGCTTGTTTGAAAATCGATCAGGAGTCTCAGATATAATGTAAAAATTTTGTATACAAATTATTGATACACAAGTTTAAAACATTGATACCCATATTCATTATACTTAGATATACACAGTGAGGATGTAGAGGTTTGCATAAACTCAATATTTTCCTAAACTAAAAATATTTTGGAAAAATCCTTGGACACGTCAGTTTTTATTTTCAGTTACTTCTACTTATGCTATAAGTAGAAGTAGCAGTAACCTCACCACTTTTTTGTATATTACGTCATCGATATTTTATAAATAGAACACAGTTTGGATTGTCAACAAAGTAACAGCCAATTTCAAAAATTATAACATTTATGGTTTAAGTGATTCAGTAGAATAATTGAAAATCAACTTCCGACAATAAGTGTTATAAATTTTCGGAACTGTTTCTTCCTGGAGGATCTAAAAGTGAAAAATTAACACACAGTGTGTTCTACTAAAAAAAGTTGGTGAGTTATAGCTAGAAAAAACTTATGACACTTGTTTAATGTGGTTATATACAGGGTGTCTTATGATTAAACAGTTGATATTTCCTTAAATAGGGGACTTGGACAATAGTATAAGAACAAATTTTCCTTACTAAACTTCCGCTACAATTTGCCATTTATTTCACATCGCTACTTTTTTGTACACGACATCGATCTTTTTTAACACTATACAGCTTGATATTTAAGTGCCACTGGTAACTCCGTTATTATTAAAGATACAAAATAGGTTAAATTATTTAATTAACTTATTTAACCTCATTTAATACATTTATTTATTAAATGCGTTCTCGAGTTGTCATGTACACAAAAAAAGGACAGGCTGATAGATCAACAGACAGACATATATTTTTTTTGTTTCAACTTAAACTCTCGACGTTTCAGAACATTTTTTCAGTTATTTGGTCTTAATCAGCGTTAACAAATTTAACCTCTCGCTCGTTTGAACTTGACCTAATAGAATGTTTCGAATGATATTTAAAACTTACATACAATCGTCTATGTAATTAGTGACACGTACCTTATAATTAGTGCTATTTATAAAATTGACAGATGCGTTATGAACTGGCAGGTAGGTTTAATGCCTTTAACTAATCACATTAATCTACATATAACTTATTTGGTGTTCCATATTTATTTTTTAGTTCTTTGCTTTATTAAATATATGGGTTCTTTTATAAAAAGATATAATAAAATAATAACAATGAATATAAAAGGCAACAATAATCAGCATTAAAAAATCTACTTGTTTGCTTATTTAATCCAACTTGTATATCTAATAATAACGAAGTTACCAGTGGAAGGACTGAAGTAATGGATAAGACTGATATTATTTTTTCCAGTTTTAGATTAATATATCCACTTTTGGTCTAATATTAAAAAGTGGTGACGTCAATGGTTCTTAAAATGCGCAACTGAAAATAGAAATTGACATATCCGAGGATTTTAAAAATATTTTTGATTTGAAAAATATTGAATTTATGCAAACCTTTACGACTTCACTGTATAATCAAAACAATAGTATATAAATGAGGATAAGCATGAAATAGCTAATTTTATTTGATAAGCTCGTTAATGATGAGCTTATCAAATTACCTTTACGTTTGTCATTATTTCGTAATAATAAATATTGTAATTTAAGAATCAAACTCAATTTTCAAAAACCTCCTTAAGAAAACGAAAAGTTTTCGAAATTACCATCCAAGTCATTTTTAAGTCAACGCGCCGTTGTTTTCTTTCAACCACACACACCTTACGGTATACGTGCATACCTAAAAATCAATCAAAGAGAAGTGTGTAGAGATTTGACGAATATAATATTCCTTTAGGGCATAGTGAAATGCTATCCCATAAACAATTCAGATAAACACAGACACACCTACTATTAAACAACAAATAAAAATAAAAGTGGTCACCTCTCGCTTGTTTGAACTTGGCCTAATAGAAAGTTTCGAATGCCATTTAAAACTTAATATAATCGTCTATGTAATTAGTGACACGTACCTTATAATTAGTGTTATATATAAAATAACTAGTTGACAGATGCGTTATGAACTGGCAGGTAGGTTTAATGCAACTACTCACATTAATTAACTTATTTGGTGTTCCATTTATTTTTTATTTTTTTACTTTTGTTAAATATGTATATGGGTAAGTAACCTCATTTTTAGAAAATGACACATGTAATCAAATAATAACTATAAATGTAAGAGACAATAATAATAAATAAACAAAATAACCAATAAAAAAAAAACTTAATAACAACAAACAAGAAAAGTTATAGGCAACAAAATTATATCTAATTTTGTTGCTAAATTAAATACCCGTTTCCCTACCATAAAATTTACATATCGATGTTCTTATGCAATACTGGCACAACTAAAAAAACTGCCTTTTTGAGATTTCTGGTGCATCCTGTATGAGATTTATTCTGCTTTAATATGCAAGAACGGCACTGCTGCTTTAATATGCAATCTTGTTATATAATTCAGTAAAAAAACAAATAATATCTAAATTCCGTTATGAAACAGCGAATAATGTAAAACAAAAAATTTCAAACCACGTTCCTTGAAAAATATGGATTATTGAGTTGTGCCAGTATTGCATAAGACCATCGATATGAAATGGAAGACAACACAATGCTACCATCTTTAGATGGATTAGTTATTAGAAATTGTGAAAATAAGTTAGAGTTTGATGTATATAGGAAAGAAACCGCGACTTTTAGATATATTCCCAACGATTCACACCATCCTTTTCAACATAAAATGGCAAGTTTCAATTTTCTAATTCACCGTTTGTTAAATTTCCCACTCAGTAAAGAGAGGTGTGAATATGAGAAAAAATTAATTAAGGATATAGCTAAGAATAACGGTTATTCAGTCCATTTAATAGAGGAGTTAATAAGGGAAGCATACATTTAAGAGAACCCTGTATAATTCCACGACTTTTCGTAGAGGTACTGACAATTCGGAAATTTATTTCGTTACAATATGCACCTAAATTCACCCGCGGACTACATAACATTTTTAAAAATATTAATATCCGTTTGGTTTATAATTCTAAAAATAATCTACAGACGCTTTTGGGTAACCCCAAAGATAAAATCGACAATAACGAAAAGTCAGCAATATACGAAATAAATAAAGACTGTGATCAAAAGTATATTGGGCAAACAAAAAGATCTATTTTGACTAGATATAAAGAACACATGGCTCATTTGAAATATGGCAGAACAGAAAAATCTTGTGTTGCCCAACATGCTTTTGACAATAACCATAGGATAGACATAAATAATTTAAAATTAATTATAAATGTAACAAACAATAGACAGCTGGATGCTTTTGAAAGTTTAGAAATCATTAAGTGTAATAGTAGTATGAATAAGGTCAATGGTCCGATACCCACCAGTCCACTGTTTGCTCTGATCAACAAAGACAGATGTTACGATTTGCGTGAACCGTGGAAAAAAATAAAGTATAAATAGTGGAAGTGTGTAGGTTAGAATTTAGTTTTAATCTTCTCCTGAAGATGCCAACTTAGTTGGAGAAACGCGCATCATGAAAAGTATAGTAGTTCGGTGTTTCGTGGAAAATGTCCAGTTTTTTTTTTTTGATAATCAAGTAGAGATATGATATGTTTTACTTTGATAACATACCAATATATCTGTAGATAAATCTATGTTATTTTTTTTTCATTTTCCCACCTTAAATAACGAACACCTATATATACCTGACATTTTACAATTCCTCTTGAGTGTCAGCTATTAGGAAGTTATACTGTAATGAAATCCAGTAGTTTAAATAACGACAAAACAAATATTTATTACTAATTAAATAAAGAAGTAAATGTGAATGGAACAGAAAGAAAGTTTGTGTACTGATACACGTTTTAATTTTCCTACTTATATTAACACGTTTTTTAATCTCTCAAAGTATGTAGATAAAATACGTTTATAAATTAAAACTTCTGTTCGGTTCTAATGAAGTAAAACTTGTCAAATATAACAAAAACCTGAACTACTATTTAAATATATAAATTTCAATACATAATATTTAACTAAAATGTTAGTTAAAACAGGATTACCTATATGAAATATCTAGCACGAATGGCCAGTCACATGCCACGTCTAATTACGAGTATTCTCCTTTTACTTACTGCTTTTCTATCGCACATCGTGATATCGCGTGGGAGAAAATAAAATAAAACGATTTCACCCGACGACGAAAAAATGGAAATGCACAGACCTGGGCAAATATATTGTCCCTTTGTGGTTTAATAATGGACATGTGTCAGGATTTTTTATGCATTTTATGGAATTTTATGCATTTTGAATGAAGTCGATTATGAAGTCTTCATTGACGTCTCCAAATCTTCAAATTTTTAAGCAATTTCATAAAAATGCTGAGAAAGAAGCACCATTTTACAATAAACTTTTAAATAGAAAACTGGATGCAATTCAACTTCCATTTGGAAATTTTTTTGTGTAGAACCTAACGTTTACGAAATATTTACAAAATTTGAAAATGACACTTTTCAGTTGTTTTTCAGGATTTTCCTGAAACTGATGACAATTTTGGAAATACACTAAACTTTAACACGCCACTTCATGAGCAGCTATAAAATGCGCAACTTTTTTTCTAACTAAGCTGGTTTCATATCTCTTAAGATTCAGAAGTTACCAATGCAATCCAATCGAAATAGTGCACATCCTATATGATAACGCTGTAGGTTTTTTTTTGTTTTTTGTAATTTTAAGACGTTTAAGTAAACAACAAAGATATTTGGCTTAATTATTGGTTAATAATAATGTATGAAATGACTGGAGCGGAAACAGGGAAACTTTTGAAAAGGAAAAGGGAGATTTTGAAACAAGAGATTTTGCTGTTAATTTTTAAGTTGTTTTAGCATTTTCCTTAGAATCCCCTTCCCTTAGAACTTCCTTTTTTAATAAGCTCTCCAACGGTATACTCATTTTTTTGAAAAATGTAAACGAACTTAGCCTTGACATATTCTTCCATTAATTCAAATTTTTAATTTAAGTATTTTTTTTTCAAGGACGACTTAATTGTTTCTCAAGTTATGGAGAATAAACTCTTTTCAATAATATACTTGTAAATGAACAGTCTTTTAGGTGAGAAGTTGCTCAAAATGACGACAATTTTGTCTCACACACGCTCGCGCGCTCCGTCTCACTTCTGTTCTGGTGACTCTCGCCGTCATGGCTTGTTGTAGCTCACGTGTAGTTGCCTGTATTCTTTGTCTGAATTCTTCAACTGAGTCTACTTCTGTCTGGTATACACAAGTCTTGTAGAAGTCCCACACGAAGAAATGCGATTTCTTCTACTCGATACGGAATTTTTAAAAAAATGAGTCTACCGTTGGAAAGCTCATTAAAAAAAGTGAAAATTTTTGTGAAATATGCATCTTTTTGTGCAACTTTTGATAAACAAAAAAAATCGTTTGATCAAAGTCAAATTTTGTAAAATTTAGAAAAGAGATTTTTAAAATTTAGAATAATGTCTGTGCGTATAAGAA
This sequence comes from Aromia moschata, assembly GCA_029963805.1. NCBI lineage: Eukaryota > Metazoa > Arthropoda > Insecta > Coleoptera > Cerambycidae > Aromia > Aromia moschata. The sequence goes on from JAPWTK010000728.1 coordinate 165,175, forward strand.
TTAAATGGGAATCTTGCGAAATATGTTTCCCTCAAGAAAATTTAATGAGTTTTTCAATGTTTTTCTTTTTTTTTAATTCACCATGGGACCAATAGTTCAGCAGACATGGTTAGTTTTAGGCGAAAAATCACGTTTTTCCGAAAAAAAAAAAAAAAACACAAATCCTGAAATTTCTCCCTTGTGCTTGAGACTCGGACCATGGTCAAGAGCAACTTTTTTGTTGCATTCGAGGTGTACACTCACCACCTAGCTTTTGTACACTTTATCACCAGTTACCCTGTATAATAATTTTTGGGATGTCAATATCCTAGGGTAGGAAATTGCACCATTACATATTGGCGATACATGTGTAGAAGAGAATAAATAAAGACACCAGTAAGTACAGACAAAGACAGTTAGATGCACCAGTGTTTCACGCTTGTGTACTTATTAGAAACGTATGATGTAAAACGTTACCTGCACGTTAACAGAAACTGGAATGTGGAGGTAGGGAGACACCGCCCATCACCTAACGAACTTGAGTGAGTCAGAATCAGTACTTTTTCGCAGCGGTGAGGGTGCACATCGACTTAGCTGTATGAAACGAAATTCTTACGTAATTCTGACTTAAAATTATCCCAGACACTTAAAAGAAGTGTACGAACATAATTGTATTTATTTTCAAATTTTTGTATTGCTTAACTAACCGGTCTGCAAGAAAATAAAATTGAAGTTCTATAAAAAATAAAAAGATATAAATATAAATCAACCTGGTTATAAGACGAAATAAAGAAAAAATGCCTATTGAATAAGTGGTTCAAAATGTCGCCCCTTTGTTCTTCGCAAAACCCTGGTCTATCGTAAAACTCAGTTCTTACGCGTTCTAACATTTCTTAAGCGTAACAATTTAGGACTTGTACAATTCTGGCCCGTAAATCATTTAAATTTCGTGGTCTTTCATGTTCATGTCCGTAAACAGTTTGTTTTGTTTGTTAAATATTTGTTTGCATTTAAGGAACCGTTTATAAAAAATGGCCCAACGATGGAATCGCCTAAAATACCAACTGCGTACGCAAGGAATACTCAAGTGTTTTTTCCGTAGACCAATAACGATGTAATAATTCAATTCACACGTGCGCATTATAATTTATGGGCGGGGCGTCCCGCCTACATATTTTATTGCTACCCTATCACGAAAGACAGAGAATAACGCCCATAGAGTTTTAAAATGACATGTTAGTCTGGCAACTATGGATATAATATTTCTCTGTCAGTTCCTCTATCTGTCAGAGTTTATTCTTTTCTTATTTATTAATGCCCGGCTTTGAAATCTTGCACTTTCCTAATCGGTCTATAGGTTCGCCGTGGTCAATACCTATAGGACACCGTACATTTTGTAACTGACTAACATTGGGTAACAGAATTTCTGCTTCATTGCCACAAATTGTGTACTGTTCGCAAAATTGAAAGTCTTCGAAATCCTTTAGACCAGAATGATGTATGATTTAGATTTTAGATAGGTGGGTATTGGATTAAAGTAGGTCAATGGTATTATAATTAATTTTATTAATGGCTACCTTTTGTGTCAGTAATTTAAACTGATTTATTAAGATCAGTGGTAGTAATCGAATTAAATGCATTTATATCCATTAATAGTGTTGGCCGATCGTGCCGAAAAATAGCGGCGTGCGGCGGGCGAGCAAGCGAGTTATTGGGATCAGTCGTTTCGTCTTACCGACTAGCAGACTCCAATATTATTTTAGTGTGTTCGATGTGTTTCTGTCGCCGGCGTTAGATTTACCTTACTAATAAAATTTCACACGTGCAAACGCCTAAAAACTACTGTGTCTGTAAAAAAAACTGCTGTGTAGGGACAAACGTCATTGTAGCCGTCACAGAAATAGCGTGAAACAAAAAAATAAAAAAGAAGGTATGCTGTTGAGAACTCAGTTTATGTTTGACTTACTTTTAATGCTAAGTGCCTGTGATGTACTCCTGAGTGTACTCGATAAACAACCATTTCGTGAGTTCTGGAAGAAATACGTTGCAGAGATGCCGCTACCAGGTCGCACATTGTTGTGTAACTATATACCAAATGTGCAGTGACTACTAATGTGGATTATAAGTGCATTCAAAAATACACGGCTGTGGTTATGTATTGACGAGACAACAGACTGCAAAAAATTGTATTCCAAATGTTAGAGTACATGTACTGGACCCTCGAAAATATACACGCCCACTGTTACTGGATAGTAAAAGACAGTAATGGCAACAGAGTGTAATGGCAACCCAATTGCGAGGATGGTGTTGGAGACCTTCGAACAATTTGAACTATCAACAAGTCACGTGGTGATGTTTATGACTCATGGTGTTCCCACGATGCTGTTAGGACGTTTGCTTTCAAAACGCGGTTATAGGTTTTTGCATGTTACATGCAAGTGCGTGCTTTACATTTTTATAACTTGGGGGGGGGGGGCTTGGTTGTATAAGAAGGGGTGTTAGCGGAAATCTAAAGAGCAACGTTGCCAGAACTAACTGTAACTCTTAACTCTGCATAATAAGTCTGTACAAAAACCCTATATTTACAAAATGCATTGATGTACGATCAATTCGTATAATAAAGTTTACGTGCGTATCGTATAATAAAGTTTACTGTTATCTTTTTTCAAACCAACTACTGTGAAATAATTTTAAACAGTTAATATTACTTTAAACAGCTGTGAAATAATTTCAAAATATCAAATAAGAATATTATGTCGATATGACAACAGCGAACGCACGCAGCGAACGAAGGCAGAACGAACGGTCCAATGGTTCACTCTAAGCTTCACCCACTAATGCACTCTCCTTGCCCAGTCACGGATCTCCGCGGTTTATTTATTTTTTTATGAATATGAGTGCTTTTACAATACGCTCGTAATAACGCACTTTTCTAATCAGGCACTAGACCAGTATAAAATATAAAATGGTATTTCAAATTTTAACTCAAACAGCCCTACCGGCAAACCGGATGCCTTTCATACGCCTGCGCTAGCGATTGGATCGCAATTGGTTCTCACCTCATGTTTACTCTACTTACAAAGAAGTTAAATTATCAATTTCCCTTCATTCGGCTATATACGCATTAGGCTGCCGCTTACTGTATACAAATATCGTGTCACGGTGTTTGTGGTCGCATTCCTCTGAAACGGCTCGACCGATTTTTATGAAATTTTTTATGTATATTTGATAGGTATGAGAATAGGTTGTAAAGTATATTTCATACCGCTAGGTGATTAGGGTGTCCCTATCCAAAAAATTTTTGTCATTTTTTTTGTATTGTTTGTTGATTTGGCGTAAAAAAATACCTATAAGCCCAAATTTTCAGTCTCCGACCCCCACCCTCCCATTTTTTAATCGCGATTTTAGAGGAAGAATTTATATGGCAGAACAACGTTTGCCGGGTCAGCTAGTATTTTATATAATATTATATAGTGTAGAGCTTTGTGTGTAGTATATACAGGTAGGGTGCTAAAATGTGTGTTACTTATGATGTGTGTTATGTTATGATGTGTTACTAAATGTGTATATGTTTTCGTATAAACAAATATTTGCAACTCTTCATTTCCTTTGCAGTAAAATTTATTTTGACATTCATGAGTACAACCCTGTTAAGCCGACGCATATACGAAGTCTATTAATAACACTTAATCGTGTGTTTTACATAGCCTACGCCTACGATAGTTTATGGCAAATATTAGCATTATAAGGGATATCAACAAACTTTCATCTGCGTTAATCCGATCAATTTTTAGAATTATGGCAGAGCTGGTTATACCTTCACTAACAATCTAATACCTACACAGTTATAAATATCGTTGAACCATTTTCATTCTAAAAAAGCTTTCACTAGGTCATTGCAATATTTTTGCTTTTGTTTTGCGTTAGATGTCTGGGTGAACGGCTTCGGTACTTCAGGCATAAATAATGTCCTTATTTGCGAGATACATATTAATGTAGGCAAGGTCTAAAAATTAACAGAAAACAAATAATAAGGGAGAAATAGAAATAGTTCATATTTCTGAAAGCCCGTTGTAACTGAGATGTTAAAGTATTGTAAAAAATGTTTATCAAATATCTTTAGAACGGACAGAGATTTTTCAATTACAATTGTCCATAATAGATTCTTTAAAAAACAACGTGGTGTTTTTTATGATGCAAAATGGTGTAGAGGAAGGGTAGGAGGGTAGTCGTGTAACTGTAACCCCTACTTTCTTCGTCAATGACTAAAAGGTATTTTCTGATTAAAGAATGGCATTCTGAAGCTTTCAGACAGAAAACTGCCTAACCCCTTGACTGCCGAGATTTGTCAGTTTGAGCATATTACAATGCTTGTCACATAACTGGACAACCGATGTTTGCGAAATAACTGTAATTTAGTGCAAAACACAAAAATGATTCGAAATACAATAAAAAAGTTATATATGTTACCTATATAAAATTGTAGTATTTGGCTTTCTGGGGTCGCTGAGTACGAATTGTGTATTGTTTTTTTTTTTAAAACATAATTGTGGACACAAAATGGCTTTCAAATTTCTTAAACATGAACTCAATCCTCACAACACTTGATATACAAGGTTTTTCTGGTTTCCTGATTATGTATTTGGTATTGAATTTTTCGAAAGCAATATGGCGGACAAATTTCTTAAAAATGAATCTGATCCTGACAAAACTTATAGGAATTAACAATTCAGTTTTTTTGAAAACAAACTGGCGGGCTAAATATCACGGACAAATTTTCCAAATATGCTCCCGATCTTCACGAAAATTTGTAGGGTTTACGGTGTTGGTGATTTTGAATCTTATATTGAATGTTTCTTGACTTTCAGTATTGATTTTTGCGTGAGTGGCATTGATTTGAATGAGTGGCGGCATTTTTTACACAATCGGTGGGCCATTTTGTTTTTTTTTTAATTGTGGTCTCAGGCTCGACCCCAAAACATGAGTATACTGATTTTTGTAAGGCTGACGTCATTTTCGACAAAGTTGGTTGGCCATTTTGGGTCAACCATTTTGTTTTTGAACACTTCGACCTCGGATTCTGGACCCCGAAGACGTTGGAATACGAATTTTTAAGTATATTCGATGGCAATTCGATTTTTGGTCAGATTTTCGGGCGTTTTAATGACCAGGGTAAGTTCGAACAGAAAATTTGAGACGAAGTAATCAGCAGTATCTTTAATACACGAAATATTAGTGCCTGCAATTCATACTTTTTACGACTAACTAGGCCATTGCCTTGCTGTAAATGGTAAATACTTCGAATACTTATTGTGGTAAAAATGTTGTTAGTTAAAATATTACAATTTTTTTTCTAACAAATAAAGAATTGTATTTTATGTAATTAGAATATTATATGTCTATATCGTTAAATCAAAAGTGTATATTTAAAAAAATCAAAATAATTCAATAAATAAAAATTGCTATGGCTTCAATAGTTATTGTTGACGTAAAATACTTAAAAAAATATACATACATCATACGCAGAGGTCTTAACAACTTTGGCTTAGTAACGTATTTTTTCTCTATTTGGTTAAACTGGTAAATGCATACATATATACGTTATACCACACGCAAAACGAGTACCTATGTGTGAAATATCATGGAACACGTTGTATGTTGTATACGAAATAATTCGAAAGTATTTAAATCCATACCAATAGTATACCATTTTTGATCCAGATGGTATCCATTTGAGTATACCATTTGGAGATGAGTTAATTTGAACTCAAAGTGTAACTAAGAGACAAGTTCCGAAAATTATTTACAAATAGGAAGTTACAGGTAACGACAAACGATCATTGAATATGACCTAAAACTTTGACATGGTAAAAAAACAAAACTGCCGCATAAATTTAATTTTTATTGTGTGCAGTAAAAAGACACTAAATTTATTTAAAATACTCTTCTTCAAAATTGTTGTTTTAGCGCACCATATTGCTGACAAGATATTAAAAAGGTACCGATATGGGTAAGTGTGTCGTTTGAGAGGAGAGATTATGGCCTTCAGGCTAATTTCGCATCCAAATAAAGAGGATCGTGCACCTGACGTCGTCGAGAAACGAAAGTGAATCACAGCGCCTCGAGCTATAATGCGTTACCCTTACAAATATGAGAGATTTTTACTTTCAGTTATTCGCCGTACTTTAAATAGTAAAATTAATTGGGTTTCAGAGGCCTAGTATCATTCACAGGCAAACTGCTTCATGTATTATTACGGTTCTGAAAGCGAACGTTTAAATTATATAGCGTCTTAGGCCCGGTTTCACGATTTCACAATCGTTTGTTGACTAGACTAAGTAACTGTCAGTTTTATTTAACAAATGGTAAACAAAATCAAGAGAAGTATTTTTTGATTTGAAGATCAGCCCCGAAAATCAATATTACCATTTAGCCCTTTTTTTTATTTAAAATCTGAATGCGTAGTCTTAATTATGACTCATCAAAACCCACATCTGCGAAATTTGAACAAAAAATATACAAGGTGTTTCATTCTACGGGATCTTAAATTTGGGTAAAATATCGAGTCAAGTGTGGAGTGGCATAATGTCAAGACAGTTGAATATTATCTGCTGGTTAGGTAAAATCACTTTATTTTGACCTAACTGTAGTAGACAAAAAATATTGTTTTATTTAGCTACTTTTTTTCTTGAAGATGAATATTAATTTATTATATGAATATTATTCAAAAAAAGATGAATATTATTCAAAATCGGTCAGTCAAAAATAATCGGTCATTTGAAAAATGAGGAATTATATTTATTTGTACATAAATAAAGTAAAACATGTCCTGAATGGCTAGGAAGAACTGTTTTTTTACTGAAATTTTCGGATGGGTCATGTACCCATAGGAAAGAAAATTTGGTAGGACTTTACATGGTATTTAATGAAAAAACGATAGTCCTAAAAATAGTTCAGTTAATAATACTTCGATAGTTCGGAAAAGGTCAAAATCTGGATCTGTGGTTTTTGATGACGAATTACAGGGAATTATTCTCATTCTACTTTTATAGTGTTTGAGTATAAAAAAATAATAACTAAAATATACGTATTTCTCCAAAAATTGCACAAAACATTAAACTTGTATTTATTTTGATAAATCTCCGTGAAGCTGCTTATATATTTTTATTGCATTAAGTTTTAGACATCTTTTTTGTGTGTTCTGCATATCTGGTTTTAACGTTATGACAACTTTGTCCCTTTGTGTATTTTTAAACTCCAAATTTTTCATAGTCTTTTGAGTTGTTTTTTTTTTTAGAATTAGTAATAATAGAAAAAAGTCAAAGAGTAACGTCAAATACTTCAACGCCTTTGACTAGTAACTTCATTTACTTCAAATATACCTACACACTATTCAGTTTTTAGCTTCAAATCACTTCTGCATTTATTCTTTTTTTGTATCATTATAATTTTGCATTTTCTTATCTTATTTTAGGTGCATCTATAAAATTACAGTTTAACAATAACTGTAATTTGTAGATACTCAAATTTGTAATGAACATCAACGTATATGAAGATTTTTTTCTTATAATGACTAATAGAAAATCTCTTGAATACGTTGTAGGTTCATTACTGGCTTAAAATAATAATGATAATAAAAAAGCATATATTTCTTTATCTTCTCATACTACATTTCGATAATGCTAAAAACTATGATATCAAACTACTAAAAATATTATATACATATTTATATTTGATACAGATTGTGTGTAATACTAGTGGACAAGAATAAGTTTACTACAATTTAGTGATAATGACAATGAAACATAGCAAGTAACATAAAAACGTAAATATTGTCTTGAGACGTCAAAAACAAAGTTAATATCGTACACCCTACTTTTTGTTGATTTTTATAAGCGTTAGTGACCAAAATCTTGCAGCTATATTTTATATTTAATTAGCACGGGTGGAACGAAACTCAGGTATAAAAAGGATGTGTTTTGCCAACAAAAAATAATTGTTGGAACAAGATTAAGTAGTTTATGGGAAAAGTGGCGCCAGATACATACCTGTACATATAAATTTATTTTAAGATTTTAATATATGTATATGTTTGGGTTCAAGGATGTGGGCTAAAATTTAGTTTATAATTCAACAGGGTGTCTTGATATGATCTTGATGAAGTGATATACTATCACTTCAATAAACCAGCAATATGTAAACGGTGAAATAATGTCAGTTAATTTTTGTATCATGCATTTTTTTCCTAGAGAACTTCGAGATTTCAAATCATCTCGTAGAATATGTGTTTTACATTACAATTTGCATCCCTTTTTGTGATATTAACTTTATTCATAAATCAGTCTGTGACAGATTACGTCTATAATGTACAGGGTGAGCCAAACTTGATGTCTGGCCCCCATTATATGAAAACTGATATAATTAAAAATTTGAAAGAGGTTTTTTAAACTAACGGCTAAGGTCAATTTTAAGCCGAAATTGCACTTTTTAAAATTTTGAAAACGGAAGTAGTGAAACCCCTCCCCTATTTTTTTAAATATGAAACCTGATGTCGTAACCAGATTAACACGATGATAGTTTTTTCATGATAGAGAAACTTGTATGATTAAAAAAATGGTTTAATTAGGTAAGTGATTTTTGTTATTGTGTGTGTGTGTTTTTTTAAATAAAGCAACTCTGTATTTTTAACAAACAATCACTAAACTTGGCAGAAACGATACGCTCCCAGAGGCGTACGCTTAATAAATGCAATACACGAAAGTAACTAGTGGCTTTTCGAGAGAGTTGTCAACGTTTATTATTAAATTATATCACACACTTTAACATATTACTTTAACATATTATGATATAGTGGAGGTTGTAAAACAGGCATCAGCTATCACGGGACTACTGCAATAAATACGAAATGAGGCAACCCCCATCACATGTTACCCGAGTTGCCTATCTCTTGCGTCGCCATATGCCAACTTTATTAATTACATTATATAGATGACGAAAAGTAAAAAAAAGACTATAGCACAGTTCTATAGCACACTCAAAAAATTGTGGGGTCGCCACTGTACACAAACTAATATTGCATCCACAGGAATTTATTTTGTACAAATTAAGCACATACAATGTTTACACGCATTTATTACCCACACACGCAAGTACCGTATATGTATTTATGTATATGTACTTATCGTTTCAAATCATTGTATACTGTCATGCTGATTGTGCAAAAATGGTAGGTGCTGCCGAAAAAACGTGATATTTGCAGTGACCTTCCACAATACATACGAGCATAGTACACATACTGTGTGGAGAAAAAGTCTGGAACACCTGAAATATCTCGGAAAAATTTTTTTCTTGCCAAAAAGGCTCGAAGGGGTAAAAACAATTTTAAATTTAACATCTTTTGAAACACTTTAGTTCTATGTTCAGTGGCGTACATTTGCAAGGTCAAAGCGGTGCATTTTTTAAATAACAACTCCTATTTTTTGTTCCGTAAAGTGAAAGATTACATTTTTTTGGTCAAACAATATTTTAAATTTTCCAATTTTTGAAATACGTTGCATTTATTATGTACAGTTGCGTAAATTTATATGGTCAAAGTGGGCGTATTCTTTTTAATGGCATTCTTGATTTTAATAAGTTAAAAAAGTTAAAATTGAACAAAATAAAAACAGTAACTAATGTATTCTAACTGTTGTTCAATTTAACATGTCTAACTCAAAATAAATTTATTCTGCACTGTATCAATTATTCCCGAACCGATTTTGCTTATTTCCTGTCGAACCGGTTCCTTTAGGTCATCTATGTTTTCGGGTTTATCTAAGTACATAGACTTTGGTTTTTAAATAACCTCATAAAAAAGTCAAGAGGTGTAAGATCTGGGAAACGAGGTGGTCACTCTAGAGTCCCACGTTGCTCTACCCATCGCTGTAGGAAGATGTCATCTAAGTAAGTGCGAACAGGAAGAGCGTAGTTGGGAAGTGCACCCTATTGACACCAAAGTATGTCATTAGGAATGTCTGGTTCATTTGCATTTGGGTATATACCTATCAGTGTTAGAATCAGTTCCTGATATAGAAGTAGTAAATACCTTCCGCCAATCAAGTTGTCATCAAAAAAATACGGGCCCAAGATTCTGTTTCTGTCTGTACCTGCCCAAACGTTCACCTTTCTTGGAGTATGTAACTCCTGCATTCATTGTGGATTCTGTGAGGCCCAGCACCTATAGTTTTGTCTAACTGTTTACAGTTCCAGTTAAGAAAATACTGTGGTTCCATCCGAGAAAATAATATTTTTTGCAAACATATTGTCATAATTGCAACGTAATTGCAAATCTTCTGATAATACTTGAGTCAGCGTAACTTTATGGGTGAAATTTATGCGGATATTCAAATCTGCGATGCGGCTTTTCACTAACTTTTACTAAATATCGAGTTGTGTATGTACTTTGATTGCTTGACGACCAGTTCTATTTGCGGATAATCTTGATGAGCCTCATTATAGAGATTGTAGACTTCCACTGTAGTTCTTCTATCCACATAACCATATATCATAAGAATTTAAATGCGATCTTTTTCCGAAAGAGACATTATTACTAAAGACTGTTTTATACATATCAATTTATTGCACAATAAATTGTAGAATTTATTTTTAAATACAATATCCAATTTTAGTAACTGTTTACACTTTGCAATTTTTGTAACAATGTATTGGCCAATTTCAACACTGCCAACTCTCAATGCCTAAAACCTAAGAGTTATCATAGGTTTGTCCCTAATAGAAATCGTTTATCTCATTATAAAGTTGGTACAATGAAATAAATGCAAAAAGTTACTAAATATCCCTAAAATTGGCCAAGAAATTAGAACAAGTTCTAAATTCTACAATTTATTGTGGACAATAAATTGGGCGCAATTTATGTTTTACACGTATTTCAATAAATTGAAGGCAACTTGTACAATTTATTGTGAGAAAAATTGGTGTGTATAAAACAGTCATAAGATTTCTTGACTTTAGATACCAGAAAAGAAAGTCGTCAGTTTTGCTGACCTAATGTGATGTAATAAACATTCATTTCAACGCCTTCTAAGTAAAATATTAAATAAATCAATTTTCCTTATGCATCTTATTAAACTTTTTGTACAACAATATTTCACTTTATTGAACAAAAAATAGGTCACGCCATTGAAAAAAAAACTCCCTCTTTGACCTCGCAAACGTACACCACTGTACATAGAAGCAATTTATTTGAAAAGACAGCAAAACAGATTTTAACCCCTTCGAGCATTTTTGCAAGGAAAACATATTTTGCGAGATGTTCCAGGCATTTCAGATTTTTTCCACACTATATGTGCACAATAGTTCGTAAAATAAGTTTTTATTTTACTCTTTAATCTCTTGCCCAGTGCAATGTACAAAATAATTATTTGACCTACTAATCTGTGTCCAAACATAAATGTAACTAACAGTATAAGATATATTCTTAATTTAATTCTCATATTTATGTGATAGTAGAAAAAAAACTCGGTTTGAATGCAGCTCACGTACTACTTTAGTATGTCTCGATAAAAACTACAACTACTTTTCCAAGCTTAGGAAATTATATTAGTACAACTACAGTTGGTTTCTAATTGGATACTTTTGAAATACAGTTGGCCTTGCCGAATTAGGAAAAACATTTGGAGTAGCTGTGCAGTGTGCATACATTCCACGCTGTTCGTATAACAGATCTAGTTAAGCACTCCATATTGGTAACTATCTTTCACCTGTTTCTACTTGTTTTTATGTAGGGGAACACCCGCACGCTTACCTCTAGCAAACCGTAAGTGCAAAACAATAAGCAGTTGCGCAGTTAACATGCTCTGAGTTCTTTGTTTAATGAAATAAGTACACAACAATATCTCTTTCAATAAAACAAAAAAAATATATAGAGAAATAAACAGCAAACACGCGAATTTCACGTCTTTGAGAAAATCTGTTAAATTTGTAGTCTATACTACGCGAAAGGACAAAGCAATCACTTGTATAAGTACGATCGCATTACTGATTAACAGGTTGGCCGATCCTGCCGCAATACAATGGCGCGCGGCGGGCAGGCCATTGACTTCAGTCGTTTCGCCTGACCGTCTGACTTAGCATTATTATTAGTGTGTTCGAGGTATTTATGTCGTCGGGGTCGGTATTACATTACATTAGTAATAAAATGTCACACGTGCAAACCCCAAAAAACTACCATTTGTTGACAAATTCATCGGTGATTTCGAAGACTCATTTTGTGATGGTGTAGTCTGTAAGGAAAAACTGCTGTATAGGGACAAACACGATTGTAGCCATCACATACATAGTGTGAAATATATAAATAAAAAAGAGGATATGCTCTTGAGAACTCAGTTTATGTTCGACTTACTTTTAATGCTATGAGCCTGTGATGTACCCTTGAATATACTCGATAAACAACTATTTCGTGAGTTCTGGAACAAATACGTTCCAGAGTTACCGTTACCAATGTTATGTAATATACCAACTTTACGCAATGACTTACAAAAGTGGATTAAAGGAGCATTAAAAAATACACGGCTATGGTTATGTATTGACGAGATATTTCTAGCAAATAAAAGCTGTTATTTTACAATTTAATTCTACCGAAGCTGCAGCTGTTAAGGACAGCCAGACTAAATTTCAAAATATGTATGTTGAAACAGCTTTAAAAACTATTCATAGTAACTATAAAAGTTTGTATGACGCCATACAAAAATTACAGAACAATGCATACAAATAGTATATACGACCTAAATTCGTTTCTACAAGCTATAGGTGAATAAATGAGCCAGTTAAACATAATTTCTAAAGTGTATTAAAGAGAAACACCGGTTTTACTAAATTAAGATAAATTTGTGATGGTACATCTATAGATCCATTGAATCAGTGCAAAGAATATTTTAATTATGCCTGTATTACATCAGTAGATGTTGTTACCGTGCAAAAGTATATTTTGTAAATAAGTTAAGTTGTTCAAATCGACCTCTGACGTAATCTTCTTGAGAGCCTATTTGGCAGGGTGGAGTCGGCACACATATGCAGTTAGGCACCAGAAATGGTTTACCTAACAGAAATGCATAAGATAGGTAACGATTCTGCAGATGATTGGTTACGGAGACAGAACACGAACGCAAGCCGAAGTTGTTCGCCTATTTCAAGAAAAATATCCGGAGTTGCCGCCGATATCTCAAGGTACCGTAAGTAAAATAGAGAAGCAGTTTCGGGAACGTGTACATGTACGGCAGCTAAAGAAAAGTCCTCCCAATAAACTCAGGGATGATCAGAAATTGGATGTAATGCTTATGCTTGAAGAAAATCCACATACGTCGAGTCGTCAAACAGCTTCAGCATTAAATCTTAGTCATTCCTCGATTCTCCGCGTATTGACAGAAAATCAGATGCACCCATGTAAACTGGTACCAACTAATGAGCTCGCGGAAAACGATTTTCATAAACGAATTCTCTTTTGTGAACAAATGATGCAAATGATAGATGATAACAGGCTTTAGGATACTTTACAAATAGAAAATATTTTATTTTCGGATGAATCTGCATTTACACTTCACGGCCATGTTAATCTCCAAATGGACCATGTCGTTACTGGTCGAGAGAAAATCCTCACTGGATGAAGGAACTGCACTCGCAAAATCCTGAAAAATGACGGCAATTTGAATGGAGAAACTTATTTAGCGCTGCTCAAAATAATGTTGATCCGACGATGGCAAACTTGTATCCAGCTGAAGGAAACCCACAACTTCTAGGTAATGCAATATGGTTCCGGCAGGATGGTGCACCAGCACATTACGAAGTCAATGTCCGGCAATATCTCCACACAATCTTTCCAAATCGCTGGATAGGGAGACGTGGTTCTGTAGAATGGCTTGCACGATCACCTGATCTCACGCCGTTAGACTTCTTCCTATGGAGATATGTAAAAAGTATGGTCTACAAAACCAAACCCGACGATTTAGCTGACTTAAGAAGAAGAATAACACTTGCAATTAGGTCGATTACTCCGCAGATGTTAACTAACGTTAGAGGCCATTTCTATCTACTATGATACTGCCAAGATGATAGAGGCATGTGTATTGCACATCTGCTGTATTAATAATGGTTTATTTTTTATTTGAATATAACGAATTTCTTACGCTGGAGAAACTTTTTTTCTTGTTAATTTCTGCAATCAAATTTAAAACCATTGCAGTTTTGAATAGAGAATGAAAAGGCCTTTCAAATCATCATAGTATCACCCCTACTTCCAATTTGAAAACTTAGGTGTTGTAGCTGTCACCTGAAGGTTGAATTTTAGGATGACATTTTTTACGTCGCAAGATGTCATTTTAGAATTAGAAATTGACATGTCTCAGAATTTTCTAAAAAATGCATAATAATGGAGCTACTGAATTATTCCATTTGGCTGTTTCACACTAGATAAGGCATATATTGAAAACTGTGTGTTTTTCAATAAAGAAGTGTTTATTTTGTTATTGGTTCGTTAATAATTCCTTAATAATTCCTAATAATTAGTTATTTTCTTGTATTACATGTATTATTTTACGATTCGTACGCCTATGTCCTGCTGCACATTTCGGCCAAAATTAAACACAAAATGTATGTAAACATAAAGTACAGATGAAGACCCCGTAAAACCAATAAAATCTTTGAGTTATAGAAGTATAATAAAATTAGTTTAGACATGTTGTGTATTTCAACAAGTTATGCTGAAAATGGATATTAACAATATCACATCGTTGAAATCATAATTGTGACCTAGTACAATTGAATTTACTGTTGATAATTAATATCAGCAGAAAATGAAAATGAAAAACCCAAAGATCAGATTTCATTAGCGCAATGTGATAGAATGCAGAATCCATAATAAAATTATAACGTATTTTACAAAACATTGTGTAATCTATCCTAATTATTATTTAGCATATTTAATATTTATTTATGTACAACAATAGTAAATTCGTCATATTTTGTAAAGACTTTGCACATTCAAAGGAAAATGTGATAACTAAAAGCAGTGGCGGTGGGTGATATTTCGTTAGCCATATCTTGAAAACGACGCATGGGACCTCTTCACTTTTAGGTAATGACTTACACCTCACAGAAAAGGATTTATAGTGAAAAAACCGTCAGCAAAGTTTGCGAAAAAATTTTCAAAAACACTGGAGCACTCCCTGGGTTCTCAGTAACGCTCTGTGGAATATTTGCAGTATATTTTTTTCATAATCTAGAAACAAATATAGGGGAGACTTTTTTCGATTTGTTACAAAATATTTTGTTTCAAAAAGTTATGGCCATTTTAATTTTGGGAAACAAAAAATGTTCCTATAAATTAAAATAAAAATGGCCATAACTTTTTTGAAAAAAAAAAATTTTGCAACAAATCGAAAAACGTCTCCTTATATTTGTTTCTAGATTATGAAAAAAATATACTGCAAATATCCCACAGAGCGTTACTGAGAACCTAGGAGTGCTCCAGTGTTTTTGAAAATTTTTTCGCAAACTTTGCTGACGATTTTTTCACTATAAATCCTTTCTGTATGAGGTGTATAGTCATCACCTAAAAAGTGAAGTGGGTCCCAGCGTCGTTTTCATATATGGAACTGAACACCACGCACCGCTGACTAAAAGTATATTTTAATATGACATTCAAATACAACAAAAATTAAAGTTACAAAAAATATATTCATTGCATGCATTTTTTATCATAGCATACATATTACATAACTGTAGTCTGAAAAAGTGTTATAACATTGTAACTCTACCTCTCTACCAGATGTTCTCTGCATATTTTCTAATTTGTAGAGATTGGAGTTTTTTTGCAGCAAACAACATTTTATCTCAGCTAATTAAGTTTGCATCTCAGGTGTTACGTTGTCTATACTGTTAATTTGGTGACATGTTGATATATTCCTAAAAAGTAGTAAAATGTATTTGTAGGCTTTATTTGTTTCTACTTCTAACAATTTCCAGATGACCATATATTGCCAAAGCACATTTTTTACCAATTAGATGAACACAATTTATGACTTAGTTATTTATGTAGTGTACCTACATATTAAAGATAACATCCATCAGGTTAACACTTGTGACTAGAACTCGGAGGTTAATAAATAGATGCGTACTTTACCAAGAGGCTCAATAACAATAACAAATCGATCAATAACTTTTTGAGTCACAGCACGAACAGTTTTTGAAAATACAGTTCCGAGATATCGCATTTAAAGTTCCAATACATTAAAACTATT